>JAVTVY010031366.1:0-128056 GCA_036873755.1 Hanleya hanleyi
ATGCCCGCCGCATTTAAACGAGCCAATGAAATTATCTGTATTTAAATATTTTGACCTGGGCATTTCAGACATGTCAGTCTCACTTGAGTGCAGAGGCGCAAGACTAGGGGATTCTATGCGAGACAAAAACGAAGTTGTGCGAATCAGCTACTTTAGTTCTCACTCTAATGGAGCATGCTTATTTGTTTTTCTTAAGAAAAATCATGTTACAAACGACCTTACCTATTTCAAAAAAATAAAATCGGCGACAGTTCACAGGAAAATGATATGCTTTTTATTTTGTGATAGGGGCATTTCGAGGCCCACCAAGAGATCATTTCAGTGGATGGCTTTCTGGAGGTGTGTGTTCGTTTTATGAATGTGATTGCGCTGTTGTCGGATCTCACGGGACCAATCGGATGTGACCAATTGGGAAATGCCCTAATATACTCGGATATCACCCATTACTGCATGGCTATGAGCAGAAGTTTCTACGTTTGATCGTGCCATGCGTTAGGATGATGATCAACATCATGAAGTGAGGACATTGATCTTGGCAATGCAGAGCTAGAGGAAGGAGATAAATCTGTCAGTGTCGTCAACATCTCCCGATCGAGGGAAGAAAAACATGTGTTCAAATTCTACAATGCATGAAAAAAATGGAGAAACTAGTTGGAATACATGACAGTATGGTGATAAAAAAAAAATTCAGAAGGGGTGACAAGCTGAAGTACCAGGAAGACAAGTAAAAAAAATAGTTACTTCTGGACGGTAACTTTCAAAAACCTGAACGGATTCTTTGCAGATTTGGTATGTGGATAACGAGGATATCACTCGAGATTGCTTTCCATGCTGGGTACTGACTGTTAAGGTTCCAAGCCAAATCAGTAGTTTCAATGTCGGTGGACTTCAGACGCTCTGATTTTCATTAAAATTTTCTCTGAAGCATCAAATTAATTAATGGGATAAATTATCAAATTATTGTGCTTCGTACCTTTCATCCTGTTATGACTGTCAAAGGTAACTAAAGCATTACACATAACACAACCTATACACATGATCAAATTTTGGGAAATAGGAAAAACTATGTATTTCTGAAGATCACAGTCAAACATCAAAACCATAAAATCATACAGATAACGGCAGTCTTTTGAAGTCCACGAGTTCTAGTTTTTTAGCAAATTCCCTCTCTGAACAGGCTGAAACCAATACTAATGCAAGTACTGTTGCCAAATATTAAGTTATCAGGCTGTGTTTAGACCATTTAACAGTGTTCGAATTTAAGAAAAATTTGAACCAGTCCGCCGGACTGGTGAGCCAAAAATGTAACCAGTCCGCAAATATTTTTACTAGTCCGTTAATATTAAATAAAAGATGATCTGGGAACATTTGTCATCATTTTGTTCTCTGTCATGGTTGCTACTAAATAAGAAATTAATAATTGTGCATTTCTTCAATTTCTTGAGCGCGTGTGAAGATAATAACATACGATAAACCCCGTCGGCTAGACTTTGACGGCGACCTTGACTGCACGTGTCGTCGCGAAACACTGCTTCAACAAATGCCATTTCAAGCCAAGAAATCAGTAGATTTCTTTCGACGTTGATGGAGAATATGTTTAAAATTGTCCTGGTAAACATGATCAGGTCGACTGAAGCTTAATCATGTTGCTGATTTCTCGATTCTCGACCTGGAAGTGGGTGCTTTATTTGCTGAAAAGATCGTCAACCTGCCGCCATGCATTGCCATGCGCTGCATTACAATACAATACAATACAATATGTTTATTGCACGACTCGTAAAATGGTACAAGTATGGCAAACAAAACAATATAATTACTATGGTACTATAGCAACGTAGTAATTATTAGTTAGTATCGTTTGAACCAACAGTGTGGGTTAGTAGTAATTCTAGGACATAACATAGAAGTTGCCAGTGTGTTGATGTATAAACTCTAATTAAGAAGTGTCCAGCCGGTTTTTTGATGGAGGGTTAAGGCTGAGCCTTGACTGGTACATTTGGTGTACCAGTCTTGCTATTTTTGAAGCATTGTCTCTGTGGGGATTTAGTATAGATTTAACTTTTATAATTTCCGGATGGGGTGGGAGTCGGTTACTGTGGACAATCACACTTTACGGTATGCTGACACTGTTCGCGCCGCTTTACGGTTGTTGTTGTTGTCGCAAAACGCGACCGTGATCGTGATTTTGTTGGAATTTGCTGAATTTTTTTTTAGACTCGCAGGATTTATTTTAGATTCGGTCGGGTAACCGAAAACAGACATATCTTTTACAAATTGTGCGGAGATATTCAGAGAAATAGTTTACACAATGAACTGAGAGTTTTTTTGTTACCATTACAACACATATAAGTCCGACGGACTTGTTGTTCAGTCACTCACACCAGTCCGTTTGATTTTTTACCAGTCTCGGACTGACGGACAGGTGCCAAATTCGAACTCTGTTTAATACTCCCACCGCTTCCAAGGGCTTCGACAGTCCCTCATCGCGGCCTATTTCACTATAATTTCTTTGGTAGGCATTTGATATTTCACTATAACTTATCACACTGCGCAATGTATGGGTGCCCAAGCTAAAGGCTAGATCAGGCCCTGCAGGGTGTCTTTTTCATGTTGCCGCGGTCCCGACATTGTGGCACCATAATAGATATTATTAGATATAGGGGTAGATATGTGGACTGATCTTTGGTGTAAACATGGGGGTAAATGGACACGGTGACCCTACCTCCCCTCCCGCAAGTGGATTAGTCCAGAGGCAACCATGAATGATGTCATAATGCTATTAAAATAAATATTCATGGTATATGAACGCTCAGAACACCAAATTCAATTGAAATACGTAAGATCCTATATAGCGACATGTACAATTGGGGAGCATCGATAGGATATTAATTTATTAAGATTGACAATTGCCGAAAATCAGTAAGTTGTGAAATTTTGTTATCCGATGTGATCAAAGTTTTGATGCGTTCTCGTCATGTCAATGTCCAGTTATCTCCCAACTGTGGTATGAATCCCTCAGATGCAGAGAGAGAAGGTGGTCATAATGTATGTATTCTCAATTTCTGATAATTTCCTCAGTCTTGTTGATCAACCAGCTGTGATAAATATTAATTATATTTGCTCACCACTATTAGTTGACACTTTGTGGTCAAGTGATAAAACCACTGTTCAGCTGTTATTGGCCATTTATATTCATGAACAACTTGGTTACCAAAGAATCAATGCTACTCAAGGAATCAATATATAGGTCTAATTTAAGGTACTTTTATAAACCTATCTGAACTGGCTGAAATTAATACTCTGTTTGTCTTTCTTGCAAATTATTACATCATTGTGTAAATACTGATGCTGTGCTTTGCCTGGCCAGGCCAACATAATTGACATCACATCATCATGCCATTCTGTTAAGCACAATCATCAATGATGTCACAAACATTGCCAAATCTGACCAGGGCCAGTGAGTGAGGAGGGTTTTCATTTTGACACCGATTGCGAACTCTAGCAGCAGTTTTCTTTTCGCAAGTAAAAATGTAAGGCACAAATATTCCTCCAAAATTGAAACCAACTTCACCATGTTTATGTAAGTTTCTCGTGACATGAAAACAAAGGATAATCAAAAATTTATTGAAATTCAATACTGGATTGCTAGATTACATGTAGTACTCATATAGTCGAACTCTATCCATCCTCCTACCAGAACTCTGCTTAGAGTTAAGGACCTATTTCATCAAGATCAACTAGTTATTGCAGTATCACGAGGGATCATGGCTTAGATGTTCAAATTTACAATGTACATGCAGCTGGATGATTGATGATTAATTAGAAGCCCATTTCATCTAATACAATATGTTTCGAAGGGTTATAGCTAGACATGCACTGGCATATATTGAAGCCCATAAGGCTGCTTTTATCTAATAGAAAGTAACTAAAGTTATTTTTATTTCACATCAGATATTCATTTACTAATTTGCTGAGCAGTTCTTCAGTCAAAAAAACGACAAAAAACAAAACAAAGAACCGAGATGAAATTTTAAAAAAAAAATGTGTTCTTTTTTGGGGGGGGGGGGGGAAATCATGTAAATGTGATGTCATCAGAGCAGCCATTGTCAATTTTTTACATTTTCATGCAGAGCTTCACCCAAAGATGTAGTGTATACATTTTCGTCTTCCTCAGTTATAAGAGCGGACAAATTTGATACAGCAGTTTGCTTTAAACTTCGGGTCAGGTCGAAGCTTCAAAATCTCGATTTTTGTTTTTTGTGTCTTATACAGTACACAGTCAAACCTACAAGTTGGGGGAATAAGAAATTATGAAAATAAGTGCATTGTTATTTGATGTACAAACATGAACTTTGGACACAATATTTCAATCATGCACATGTAGATCTTCAAAAGGTTGCCTCAAATTTTATAAGTTCGGCCCTGTTCATGAATTATTTATGATTTAGTGGAGAGGGATCGAGTTTTTGCACGACAATAAAATAACTTCTAGGCCCTAACTAAAAAAACTGAGGCAGCCTATTTTTATTCAAATGGTAAAGTTCATTATTCCAAAAAAACAACTTTGATGAAAACTGAGAGAGTTATTAGCGCATGATTTTAAGGACTACACTTTTCTAAATGACATCATTTATCTTTAAATAAATCGATTCTTGTAATAAATTTAGAAAGTTATTTATTTATCTAAATTCCTTGAATCAAGGGCTTTCAGAAAATGTATAGTTTGTATGGATACAAAAAAGCACTGCCCCGTAATTAAGCAAAATTGTGATACGTACATGTATGCAACTGGGAACTGGGACCCGATACAGTAACCTTAACACTCTCTACTATTTAAGCCTATCTGGCCTGGGGGATTTGGGGTGCACCGCTATCCCTAAGGCTGGAGGGATGAAACTTACCACAATATATCTTCGGGTCAAGCTCGACTAGTAAATTTAAAAAAAATTCAAGATGGCTACTATGATGACATCACAGTGACGACATTTTTTAGTCCAAATTTTGGAAGTTTTTGTTCATGAGTTTTTCCGCAAAAACTGCATGATAAATTAGTATTAGTAAATAATAACCTGATATGAAATAAAATAGGTTTACCCACTTTTCCTTGCAGAAAAGCAAATATTTTGAAGAAATGTGACGAAATTATCAATGTTCTGGTGGCTGCCATTTGTTATTTGCCCATGAACCTCTGCTCGGTGGGTCATGCAAATGGGCTCAAAATGACCCCAATATGATAATCTACAAAGTCGCAGAGTCTCCGCTCTCAGTCTTTGGTCATTCCGGAGATAGGAGCAAAAGTGGAGGGGAAAGTGCTACCCCCCAGGCCAGGTAGGGTTAAGTAATATTTCCAAAGTGGGGCATCTTTGTGATGTCATTTCGCTTTTCTAAATAACAAACACTTCCTCTTCATCATGCACAGAAAAGGAATTTACTGTAGGCTCTAGTATCAAAATAAGCTAGCTCGCTATAATCATACAGCTCACTTCCTGGACCCAGGCAAAGCAAAAATATTCGGGGTAATGAGGAGGCATCAGGAAATCTGCTGCTGTTTTGATACAAGGTCATTATGACATCATACTCATCAATTTGTTAGGAGCTTAGATTTTTCTGAAAGTGCAGCCCCATATAAAGTTTTTGTGAAAAAATGGACTTTTTGTCCGGCATGTCACGATTCGCTAACTCGCCCCACTAGCTTCCCTGGTCCACATCATAATCCTTGTACCGGTACACTTTACCTCATACATGATGGAAAGAATAGAATAGGATGAATATTGTTCTGATTCATCTGGTCAGTTCAGATGGTTAGGGTCAAAAGGTACATACACTTAATAAACTCTGCACATGTCTGTAATTTACACATGACCCGTGTATTGAGGTAATATTGCATGGTTGTACAGGCTCACCCGCTAAGATTTTGTTAACTTTTTGAACACGATCTATGCACTAAACTCTAGGTGGATAATCATGGTCAAATATTTTCATATGAGAATTCCAATGCAAGGCTTTCTGAGTGGATATGCTGATGTAACAGTTCTATTTGAATGTGCTGCCAGCAATTTAATTGTGATTTACATTGGTTTGCCTTTTTAACATTTGACATTTGAAAAAGGATCAAGGTTCTCAGCATTTACATAATGTATTGTGGGAGGGGGGGGGGGGGGTGTCATTGGGTGAGGACAATTGTTATTTGGGCATTTTATTTTTTCCCTATATTGGGCAGCACAGTACTGACATGACTGAGCTCTCCAATAAAGCCCGGCGCACATGAGCGCATGAAATCGCAAACAACAAGATAATTGGATGCCAGCGATTTTGGATCATTGTTCTTCTTTGCCCGCACACGAGGCGACAGTGTTGCAACTCTGCATGATATTTGGACACCGGCGATTTTGGATCCTTGTTCTGTTTTGCCCGCACACGTGGCGACAGTGTTGCAACTCTGCATGAGCTATCATCACATGATATCCACCTCGCTGTTGATTGGCTGAAGTTGTGGCAACAGGATACAAAGTTTCCCGTTCACCGCACACAAGCAACTTCTGTTGCCGGCGCAAATTTATCCAGAGATTCTGTCGCCGAAATATTAAACTGAAACTTCGGATCCTGTTGCTTGCGACAAAATCTCCTGTTTCCACTTTCCGAACACGGGACGATTTTCGAAATATTCAGTCGCACGCGTTCAAATATCCTGTTGCTTGGGCCATCCTTAAAAATATGTTTGTTGGCTGTAACCCGACCTTACCTCAGGAAGTTGGGTCGGTAGGTAGGTAATTTTTTTTTTTTTTTTTTAGATCAGGTTTTCCTTTTGGGGAGGCTGGAAGAGGTTAGTGTGATTTAGTTCAGATACTAAGCAGGTCATTTGAAATATTCTTTTCGTCTGGCAGCAAAATTATTTCAGTATAGAAAACTAGTTATCTTCAAGGTATAAAGCAAGATATTCTTAAATTCAGGCTTGTGTACCTGTTTTATTTCTTAGAAGACATCGACATCCTTGAACACATTCTTGACAATGACTTGACAATGACTAGTGACTAGCTGGTCAAAAAAAAAAAATATACCACTACCAGACAAACTTTTGACAAAATTGTGACAGGAAAGAAAAAAATCCTCTCAGTGTTATACAGAAGGTTGTTCATTATACCATTTGGAGTTGAGAAAATTACCTCAAATTAATCATTAACATCATTACTGCCCTTCCTCGTCACAAATTTATGGTGTGCTTTTATTGAATACTTAGGTACTTCCTTTATTCAGATTAGAAATACATCGTAATTTAATTTACTGACAACAATGAGGCAAATACTAAGTTTCTAACCTGTGTCTTTCGTGGAATTTAGTCCGAGGTGGAATTCTGACAAGCGTATTTGATGCCGACATCGGAACGTCAAAATTAAGCTGACGGCACCATCTAATTTGTCCAGACCGCTGAAGCCACCGACACTATATCCATGTCTTCATCGACATAGAGGGTTATAAAGTTTCCGTTAAACAACAAAGCAGTATAGATTTTCTTTATTTAGGCACACTGAAGTCTTCTCGGATAAAAGTAGAAATCCAAATATCGTTGTTGTTGTAACATCATCAGTCTCAGAATCTGTCGGTGTACGGACCCACGTGGTGCATGGTGACAGTCCTAAACATGTCTACGTTCCAAGTCGATTCGCGACAGAGCTCTTTATGGCAGGTTTTAATAACCAACCGTTTTGAAATATTTTTCCCATCCTGTGTTGCTGTTGCCTCTCGATGTGTTTATTGTCCTCTCGTCCAAACCCAAACACAAAACAGAAGGGGGAACTTCCCGCCATATACACGTGGTCGACGAAAACTGCATTCCCCTACGGACTGGGCCATGGAGGATATGCCTTCAAAACGTGCGACATAAGCTCACATCGCGACTACTGGAGAGTGAAATCCTGCTTGCTTTTGCTAGGCGAACGTTTTACATACGTTTACACGAGCGAGGAGATAGGGGAGATAATTCTGACATTGCAAAATAAAATAAAAAGATGACCGGTCGGAAAATCGGCGAAAAAAGTTTCCAGTCGGCGGATTTTTGGACAGTCGGTCGGGTTACGCGCAACAAACTTATTTTTAAGGATGGCCTTGCGCTTTCATGCGCTCATGTGTGCCGGGCTATAGTACATTTAAGCATAGGAAATGACCCCTTCTCAAGAAAGTCTGCTGATGCCCATGTGCGGAGTGCTGCAGAACCCCCAAATTATTGGTTCATTCCTGTTGAAATATAAGAGAACTACATGTAACTCGCTGTTTTGAAATACATTTTATACATTTCTTTGAAGTTAGGTAATGCATATGTAATAACTTCATATGTAATTTTACACCCCTGCTTTGAACAATGCATGCACATGCACCTAGAGCATACATGTATCTCGATTACTTTATCGCTCCGTTTTACAGTGCATAGTTACATGTCTCTCAGTTGCACCGAAAACTGAGATAACTAGACCACAATGTACCATCAGATGGCTCGAAAAAGTAATGGAGATATCCACTTGTGCAGCCCTAAAAATTAGCCACAACATTCAGCAATTTGCACGTTAAAATGCTGTAACCGAAGTACTTTGTGAAGGTAAAATTTTAACCCCATATTAAATGTAAGGTGTGACTCCACTGAGGATTTTTTGCTGTGGCAGAATTTTCTCAGTTTCAAGGGCTGACAAGGACTAGGATGTCACAGTCTGTATTCTATAAGTACTAGCATGTGTATTCTATACTTACAAGTACTGGTATGTCTGTATTCTACAAGTACTAGTACATGTATGTATTCTGGTAGAAATCTGTATATGGTATATCTGTATTCTACAAGTACTAGTATGTCTGTATTCTACAAGTACTATTATGTCTGTATTCTACAAGTACTAGTATGTATTCTAGTATATATATCAACTATATTTCAGTCATATCACAACATTTGGGTCCTATTTCTTTTCACACTCGGGAACCCCACGGGCTGAATCATATTCCTTTTTACACCTGGCAAGCTCATGGGCGGGGTCCTATTCCTTTTCACACCGGAAACTCCACGGGTGCCCAAGTTTGTCGCCTCTTATGACAAGCTACAAGTACTAGTATGTCTGTGTTCTACAAGTACTAGTATGTCTGTGTTCTACAAGTACTAGTATGTCTGTGTTCTACAAGTACTAGTATGTCTGTGTTCTACAAGTACTAGTATGTCTGTGTTCTACAAGTACTAGTATGTCTGTGTTCTACAAGTATTAGTATGTCTGTGTTCTACAAGTACTAGTATGTCTGTGTTCTACAAGTACTAGTATGTTTGTATTCTACAACAAGTACTAGTAGTACATGTAGTAGTGTATACCTCAAACTTACCAATATGTCTGTATTCTACAAGTACTAGTATGTCTGTGTTCTACAAGTACTATTATGTTTGTATTCTACAACAAGTACTTAGTACATGTAGTAGTGTATACCTCAAACTTACCAATATGTCTGTATTCTACAAGTACTAGTATGTCTGTGTTCTACAAGTACTATTATGTTTGTATTCTACAACAAGTACTAGTAGTACATGTAGTAGTGTATACCTCAAACTTACCAATATGTCTGTATTCTACAAGTACCACTGTGTCTGCACTCTAGGGTATTCTACATGTACTAGTATATTGTATGTCTATTCTTTCATTTTCAGTGAATGATGTGGTGTCCATCTTTATACGGCGTACCCATGGTGTACATATCGCTCAGATGGTGGACAAGGGCCAGAGAGTAGTGATGGACATAATCAAGGGACAGCTCATTATCAAACCGGGTTCCACGTCCAGCATCAGTAAAACTTCCGTTCTCTTCGTCTCCATCTCATTCATTGTATTGATGATCATCTCTCTCGCCTGGCTAGTCTTCTATTACATACAACGATTCCGATACGCACATGCCAAAGAAAGATTATCTGTGAGTAAACATTTTTACATTTTTTCAAAATATTTGATGGTTTATTTATGGAATAAAGACTGAGAATTGGTTTCAAACTTCCGAGATAAACACCAGGTGTAGGTCTTGTGATTTGTATGGAACCTGGCAATTGCTTATAACACCCTAAAATCTTGTGAAGCGTGCGATTAGCACAACAAAATTGTTTATAAAGGCGTGTGATATACACACGGTTGAAAATTTTAGGTATGAATTGAAATAAAATGTGTTCTGCGCGTCGCATTTTGATGCCCCAGTTGTCTCCCCTTAGTGATACTCGGACATCCAAGAAAAATCAGCAGGCAAATCATTGTGTTCACATACTAAAAAAAGGCCAGCCTAAAAAAAATCCCCACTTGTTTCCTGTCCACCAACTGGTGTATATTGTTCCAGGTAAAGAAAAAAAATTGCTGTCCCACTTTTCTAAATGTAGATCTGCTTGCTGAAGTTTGACCATCGCATTTTATCCGATATTTTTATAATCAGCAGAGTTACCAATCTAATGGATAATTTTGATCTTATCAAAAAATAAACATTTGAAAAAAGAAAATGGACGTTCATTTTATGGCATGGCAGTGTGACTAACGTCACAGGACCTGCGAAGTAGGGTTTGATATGATTTAAGTCTGTACTCGAGAGATTACTTGGGGGCCCTATGTGCTACCTTGAAAGAATTTATATAGCAGTCTCTAATTGACTTTCCCAGATGTCACCGCTGGTGAGTCATTAGCGTAGCAAGTGTTATCGCCCTCAGGTCCTATTACCCTGGACACTTATCAGCCCAGCAGTACAGCACGAGGTCACCCATCCAAGTCTTGACCGGGCTTAACTTCGCTGATTTTACGAGAACCGGTGTCTCCAACATGATATGCCGTATCAGGGAACCTTCAAAAGTCACAGTGAAACATACAGCCAAGGGTTCCCGATGGGCATGACAGTGCACTCGCTGAGCCATCAATAAATAATAAAAAAAATAATTATGAAGCAAATTTTCATCAGAATTCGGTCAGCTCAGAACTTGCTGGTAACAATGCCCTAATGCACGTTCATGCCAAAAATTAAGGTTCTAATGTCAACGGTTCTCCTTATTTTGCCGACGAAAGGATTCGGATGGACTGACTGACTGACTGACTCACTCATTACCGGACAATTTGCAAATGGTAGCCTACTTCGTAGGAAAAACCATTTAAAGTGAAATAACTTCATCTACATGTATTCTATTTTTCAAGACTTTGAAGTACAAAAAAAAATATCTTGAATCTTGATATCAACTGAGGCTAAATACTGTGACATGATATCAGATATGTTATCAAGAACTGAAAATATAGCTAGTGAGATTTGTAGGATGTTAGTAGAATTTCTCTCCACAGATGCCTGAAGTTAAGTTTTGCCATCTGAATATTTAGAAGAAATAGGGTATCAATCTCACAACCAATATATTGGCATATCTGTAATCCCAGACAAAGAAACTTTCCAATAATAGACATTATTAGACGACAAATGTCAGTGGGTGTGTGAAAGTCCAATCAGGTTGGCAATAAGCCATTTAGAACAAAGATTAATGATTTAGAGAGTAGGTGAATGTCATGGCAGATGTGAGTACTCTCCCAGGGGTTCATACACGTCGTATCTAGGGGCCAGTATTCGGCCCCTAAATTGAATAAAATAACTCAATTTCATGCTGAAAATATTCAATATTTGTTCTTTTTGGAGAGTTATATTCAATATTTCACGGAAATTCCATTTATATAACTGACCTTCGATCAGCAGCCCTCGCAATTCACTGCGGCAATCGGCATTGCTGCAGAGTTTGCCATAGTAAAACCGTCCATCCGCGGTAAAAAAAATGCTGCAGACGTCTGATTTTCTGATCTGAAAAATTATCATGGGGCCTATGTTTCTATCAGATGAGTATTGTAATTTGAACATATAAACAGATTATAAAAAACAAGACGCAATCGAGTGTACAGGGCATGAATTTACCATAAAACTTTGCCAGACCATCGGGCTGGTATATTTCATTATACAAAGCTGAAATCCTTGAATTATAACCAGCCAGTCGGGCTGGTTAGCTAGCTTTAGAACTAAATTCAACCAGCCAAGTTCTAAATTCACCAGCCACGGGCTGCCGGGCTTGTTGCAATTTCGAACCCTGGTGTAGGTGTAAACCGGTTTCATGGAGGTTCTCATTCCCATTGCTCACATTACAATGCATTGCGTCCTATAAGCGGGGTAGCCTGCTGAACACGCTGCAAGCGAGAAATCTGGGTCAGTCTAACCGTGGGAAATCCACGCCCCTGGTGAAAGTGAAAGCTTTGACAGTTAACCAAAGTGAAAGTACAGGCAGCGAGGCTGCCGCGATGGTGAAGAAAAAGACCGTAGACGGTTGGAGGCTTGATTGCATCATCTTCATTCCATCCAGCCAATTTCTACGTTCCCACTTCGAACCTGCCTTGCTTTATCTGACCCAGTGTTCAAAATCCGAGATGTAAATTTCACCTTCGAGTGAGAGACGAACCAATCAGAACGAACATGTCGATTGTGAGTATAGAGTGACATCATCCTCAATTAGCGGCGTCATTCCTCCTAATATGGTGTTCCCCGACAATATACATGTAGGTCAGCCAATCAATAATGCTCTTGTACGACCCATTTCGAATTTCAAATGTTTTCGAGGTCAGTGACGTCTCATGTCTATAAGTTATTTGAACATTGAAGGGGTCCAGATATATCAAGGGAAGTTCGAAGTGGGAACGTAGAAATTCGCTTGATAAAATGAAGATGGATAGCATAGAGTACACATGCGGGCTAGGCATGGACGAGTCTATTTTGCGTAACACAATAAGATCATGTGCTCGCCCCAGGAAAGTCAACTCGCGACCCGCTGAGTGTTCTCAGCCAATGAAATCATCATAGTCAAACTTATCGTAAACAAATTTTATGAAACAAACTTGGCGGGAATTTGCAAGTTCAAGGTCAAGAGTTTAAACGGCCCGTCCCATTCCAGTGCAAAGAGGTGATACGCCTGAAAGCACGACATGTGCATTTTGACTTTAGTGTCGCTTCTAAAACAATTGTATACATTCAGGTGTTCGCTTTGTAAACTGAATTGCATTAGGGATGGTAAAATTAAAATATATTCAATTTCAATTTTTCATGGGTCGGTAAAATGCCCCAGAAATTCAATTTTGATGTTCTGAAAACTAAATTTTTCTGGTGCGGGTACCTAAGAAATCGACTTCTATGAACCCTTGTCTCCTCATGTAATATAGATATATTATCGGATACCTGGTCTTGTCTGTGGGTATTAATGTATTGGATGGTTTAACCCTTCTGAACATGCTTCATCATGTTTAACCATTTCATTGCCCCCCCCTAAAATGTCAGTCCCCACCGTCCTCCTTGTCATGAGCGGGGGGTCCTTGTTTATTATAAGACATAAATAACACAACTGATTCTTGAAAGAATCTCAATCTACTTACTCGCCTATAAAGCATGCAGAATAATTATTTATGGTAATGTCATGTACTTTGACGTTTAAAGGAACTGGTATATGAAATTGTATATGAAAAGTACATTGTACTCCTCATACCTCTAGATTTATATGCTGCTGTTCAGGGTATTGGCCAGAAACAAGGGATCTGGGTGTGTAATTATTTCTACTTTTCGTAAAACAGGGAATGCACTTCCTCTCTCTCATCTTAAATCTTGACAGATTACGGTGTGCAAATTGGAATCTCGGAGTACAAATCACGCCTGCTCACTCCTCTGGCTAACACACTGCTGCTGTCACATGTACATGTAGTTCATGAGGTCATATCAAATAGCCAGTCTGACATTATCATGCCAGCCCACTGCCACCTATTCATAATTACATCATCTGGTAATTTGAATAAATGTTGGGACCCAGGGGATGTAGGGGAGATTATAAGTCGTTGGAATTACAGAACTATGAAATAAAATAAATTGGTATTTTGTGGTGTGCAATTTTGCAGTGACAGAATAATGTGTGCACCTGCTCAGAAAGCTTGGCGACTAAATGATGTTGATCTGACAGGTCATATTATGATGAAGTAACTACGCGCAGATAATTTAAATGGTTTTCCTACATGTAGCTATCATGTACATGTAGGAAATTTAGTTATCATAAATGTTAGTGATATTGCTCTCATATAATAAAAGTACAATTTGGACAACCGGCCTTCACTTGATATCATAATACCAACATATTGCCTGCGGTGTGGTATCATTCATCAATTGATGTTGCTATGGTAATGCTGAATGATCAGGTTACCTGGTGTTGCATGTGTGCTTGTTACAGGTGAAAGATAATCCATCATTCGCAGAGCTAGTAATGTAAAGACTGTTCTTGTCCGACTCTGCTTTGAACTCCTGCCATGTAGAAGCATCGATTCAGGAAGTGATCCTTTACCTATCACAGTATTGCCTGTTGCCAAAGCAACGGGGATAATAGATATATATCAAATGGTTCTGTCATTTTCCAGTCCATCCTCTGGATAGCTTTTAATTGGAAACAAAAGGAACAATCGTTAATTAGGCGTGAGGACATTATTTACATGTGTACATGTATACATATTGAAACAGCAGCTGAATTCTCACCAGATGGTGCTGTGGTTAAGAGGTGATAATGAGGTGTTATTTGAACTGCAGGTGTCTCTGAACACAAACTACATCAGCACATACCAGTAATTAGAATTCACATGTTCAAAGCTACATGTACATGCAGGTGTCTGGAATGGCATCAATATGTTATTGTCGGTATATGTACATGTGGTGTTCTGGAAAGTCACAAATCTGGTGAATCCCTATTAACTTTTTCTGACTGAGAAAACATGTACTTGATAGACATGATAGAAAGATCCCCCAATTTGAAAGGCCTGTAATTAATGGTGATTGATAAGGGGTTTTATGAGACTGCTATATTGAAAATATAAGATTTTCAGAATTGAGTCACTGTCAGAATATTTATTCCGTGGTCTTGAACTGAATAGAAATACATGTAAAACAACATTTGAGAGATGTTGTGGAACATTAACTTTGAAACAAATAGGGCATCACATCATTTTCAAATTGGTGGCTCATGATGACATATTTCATCTGTTTTACTGACCTGACTCCTGCTTATTCATGACGTTTATCAGAAATAGCTGCCGAAAGTATTTTCAAAATGAACTTCCCGATATCATCGCACATGTAGATGATCAAAAGGATAAATAAATGAAAGAACAGAAAATTAATTTTCCCAAGAATGCAAAAAATGCTCTGAAACAACTGAGAACAAGACTGTATGAGAAATAAAAATTGTCCAAAAATAGACTACGGCTCGAAAATACCCCCTTTCCAAATGAAGATCTGATACAGGACCCCCAGGAGTAGAACCGGAATAGGATCCTTCTCATAGTGAGGTTTCCAGGTGTGAAAAGGAATAGGACCCATGATATGACTGAAATAATGTTGAAAGCGATGTTAAATCATATTCACTCACTCACTTACCAGATTGCCTGGTGTGCCAGCTAAAGGGCACCGCCTAACAACAAACAGCCCTTGTCAGTTTTTTCCGTTCCCCAATGTCATATTCTAGGATATTGTCTAAAATAAAAATTGTCTAAAAAGCAAATGTCCACTAGTTCAAGCCCTAAAACAGAAAGATCCCATGATGTGTATACATAAGATCAGCTTAATTTCAGATTTGGGTATTCATATGATTGCGAATATACTCCTCGGCTCCTTTTCTTTCAGGCTTTCTGCATTCACAAACCACATTGAAACTACTGCCATTGTACTCCTATTGGGCCACTTTACGTTTATCCTGAATGACTGTAGTGGATTATGGTACATATAGCCAATGCTAAAGATAGGCATGCTTTTTACTCCTCATGCAAATTCTGCCCGAAGGGCATTGTCGTCGGCGGCGTCATCTGTCCATCCGTCTGGTTGTCCATCTTTCTTGTGGACATGATATATCAAGAAAGATTATAGCCAAGCATTGTAAATTCATACCACATATGCATCTGGTGAAGGGTCAGAAGCCTATTCAAAATGACCGACCTTGACCTATTTTATCAAGGTCAAATTCTAGTATTTGCTATATTTTTCACGGGGCGATGTAGTTCCGTAGGGACTAATGGTCCTGTCTTATAGTCAGAAAAAAATTGAGCACCGGCTCTGTGTCTTGCTAACACAGCAAAAGATAGAGTTCTTACACGACAAGAAAGAGGTCTGAAACTTCCTTCTTTAGAGCGTCCAGGTTTCTGTGTTTTTAATGTTCGCGTATAGTTGCAGGTCTGATATGTTTAAGTTACATTTCCATTGATCTAATTTTATGCGTGTTTTCGTTCATTTTCCAGTGGCACTACTTTCGTGCTCAAAATATGTCTTCTGCTAAACCACAGATTTTGTGAGGCGCATGTTGAATGATTTTGAGGGACTACCTCATTTTCTTTAGAAAGCGTGTTTGGGCAGTAATTTAGTATTAAATAATACCAGTATAAGTGTAATTCATTGTAGAAAACACTGGGATATTTCACTTTGCCTGTATTCATTTACATTTTCATGAAATATGTGTGTTGAGTTACAGTTTGGAATTTTCACCATTTAAGCTTACCCCTCATGACCCTCTGCATTATCTTTTTATGGTAAGTTTCTAAAATCCAGTGGTGGTCAAATCATTTACGTAATAATTTCCCTGTGTTCAGAAATGTTTTCTTTCCATTCTGCTTCTGAAATATTCATGGAATGTTGCAAGCATTTCCCCCTGATCTACAGAAAGAGCTCTGCATATAACAGACACACTGTGTTTGAAAATGTAAGGTGACAGGGGAGATAACCAAATAGAACTGTAATATACTAGGGATGTTCTGGCAGTAGGAGGTCCATGTATATAATATGATGCCATGGGAGGATGCATCCCAGCATAGCTCCAGTCCATCTAACCATGAGGATTTTACATTGTATCCCAATACTCATTTTTACCCCTCGGCCAATTTTGGTCATGGGATATTGTCGTCTTATACGTCCGTATGTCAGTACGTGAGCGAGATATCCGGAAAACGGTTCCACTGAAGAATTCCAAATTTGGTATGCTTATTTACCTGGTCAAGGTAGAAGCCTATTGAATTGGGACCTGATTGTGTGGAAACCTTTGCAGCCATCTTTAATTTTATGCAAAATGGATAATGATCCATATCTCGGAAACCATTCAACTGTTCAATACGAAAGTTGGTATACATCATCGATACACCAAGCAACTTTCAATGAATTACCAAACCGGCTTTTCTGATTAGCTGGAAATCCTTTCATAATCCTTTCGTTTCATAATAAATGTCTGTCCCAGTGGTCACAAGTTTTTTTTTTTTTTAATATATCAATGTGTGCAATTACACTAATGCACTAGAGATCCTTGTTGAGAGAAATGTGTGAGACTACAAGTATGGCTCTTCGCCATCGGATGGAACATCAAAGGGTTAGTGGAATTATTCCAACAGCCTATTTTACATTTAAATAGCCCCGTTTCAGTGCCTAAGGCTCTAGTTGAAGGATTAAAGCTGGGGTCTCCAAATTCATATTACATATGAAACTGGTGATTGACTAGAAGCCTATGCCAGTTCACTGACCTTGTCCTATTTTTTCGAAGTCATATACAGTTTGTTATGATATAACATGAAGAAATATAGTTAGGCTTTCCAAATTAATACTGCGGTGGCCTAAAGGTTAAGAGCGTCGGCCAGGTCATACCAAAGACTTGAAAAATGGAAGTTGTTGCTTCCTCGCTTACGCTCAGCATTAAGAGAATAAAACAAGGACTGGTTCGCTCGGTGTCATAATGATGTGACTGAGTGGGGTGTCCTGTCTGGCTACAGCATGATATTTCAGTGGGACAGCAGTGTAACATTGGCAGCATTAGATCTGATCTGTTACAAGTAGGTACCCCTGCCCCTCCCCCTCTCCTCTCTTTCCTATCGTGATATAAGGCGGATTCCACGCAAAACTGTACCCCTAACTCCCATTTCTGTCCATCCTTGACGGAATATGACATTAGTAACATCAATAACTTGGAAAACACCATAAACAAACAATGTTCCCTGTACCTTATTATTCAAAATGTGTCAATGAATTGCATAAGATGAAAATAAACAGGTGCCACTATGAATTCTTTGTACAGTTTTTATACGCCCGCCCAAAAGGCGGACGTATTATGTGATGGCGGTTTCCGTCCGTCTTTCTGTCTGTCCGTCTGTCCGGTTCTCGTGTCCGGTCTATATCTGGGACAGTTTCCTATCCACAGCTCCAATTTTTAGTGAGTGGATACCCTACGGGGAGAGGATGTGTCGCGTACCAAAATGAAGGTCGAGGTCACAGGTCAAAGGTAACTGGCCTAAAAAACAGGAAATCACTGAAGTGTTCGTGTCCGGTCTATATCTGTGAACTTTTTTTATCCACAGTTGCAATTTTTTGTGAGTGGATACACCAGGTGGAGACGATGTGTCGCGTACCGAAATTGAGGTCGAGGTCAGAGGTCAAAGGTCACTGTTGCCAAAAATCAGGAAATCATTGATCGTTGACAGTTTTCTATCTACAGTTCTAATTTTTGGTGAGTGGATGCCCTAGGGGGGGAACGATGTGTTGCATATTTAATGTAGGTCGAGGTCAGAGGTCAAAGGTCAGTGTGATTGAAAAATCAGGAAATCGTTAAAAATTTCTAATTTTTTGTGAGTGGATTCAATAGGCGGAAATGAAGTGATGCATACCAAAAATTAGGTCAAGGTCAAAGGTCACTGACCCCAAAATTAGGATATTATTCAAAATAACATTTTTTTGTGTCAGTAGATACATTAGGGGGACACAATGTGTCACATAACAAAATGTAGGTCAAAGTTCAAGGTCACTGTGACCCCAAAATCGTGAAATTGTTAAAAATCATGATTTTTTGTGTCCATTGAGAAATTAAGGGGAGACGGTTTGTCATGTAGCAAAATTTAGGCCAAGGTCAAAGGTCAAGGTCACTGTGACCCCAAAATCAGGAAATCATTAAAAATCATGATTTTTTGTGTGCATTGATAGATTGAGGGAAGACCATGTGTTGTGTACCAAAATTGAGGTCAAGGTCAAAGGTCAAGGTCAGGGTGACCCCAAAATCAAGAAATCATTAAAAGTCACATTTTCATATGCCTGTCGAAGACGAGGTCGTGTAATGAGATGTTGCGTTCTGTCCATTCATCCATTAACATTTGTTGTCCATGCGATAGCTCTAGTTTCAAGGTATGGATTGGTATCAAACTTTGAGTATACCTTACTCGCATGGCAAAGTGGAGCCATACATATGAGATCAATTTGTCAAAGGTCTAGGTCACAGTCCCCCAAAACTGAATCAAGCTTTAATAGCTGACTAAATGTGTTGGAATATTGTTGGAATATTCAAAGTTCTTTTCCCTGCATTTATATGGTATTGTCCTGTGGAGTTATCTCCCATATTTGAAACGCTTCATTTAGTTAAACTGTTGTGAAATAAAAACCATGCATTTACTAATTTAACGGGAAGAGGAGTCCTTTATGAACTTCACACCTGTTTATTAACTCAAGAACAAAGGTTTACTTCATCACTTTCTTCTTCCTTCATGAAAAATTCTCTCGTCTGAAAGGAATCCATTTGCAGGAAAACTACTATTTTCTTGTGTTTGACTATTGTCGATTTCAGTGTGGGATATGTGGGCTCTCAGCTCTTGCTTCAAGGTCAACTAGTTACCAAGAGTTAAGCTCATTTTAGTTTATCATTCAATATAAGATGTGATATATGTTACATTCTTATAAGCAAAAAATTGTAGACCTTTCTCTGGATTGCTAGATCAATTGGAATCAAGGCTATTAAACAACCTTGAAATTTGAACCAATGTAACTCCAGATATACGGGCGTATATTGAAGCCCCTTGGGCTCTTGTTAGTTTAGCGGAACAAAACACAAATGACATTACGGTAAGCGATCCATATATACGATCATCTTTCGATTTACGATCGACCCCATTTTTTCGGGAGACTTACGATCGGATATTCTAACTGATTTACAATCACCCACAAATTCTAAAATGGGACGATCTAACTTAAATTCGATCGCACACGGTCGGCAATAGCTAGAATGAATATGAACAGATACGCAACATTATGCGCGAGATCGGCAGTATCAACGCATACACAAAATGGAGTTGTTAATGTGACCTAAACCAAATCTAAACAGCATATATTCCTGAATGGTAAATAAAAACAACTTCGTGTAAAACATAATAGTTGCGCGAGTGTCAAATTATTTCTATTATATTAAAAACGATAGACATATTCTTTTTGCGAATTCAAGAAACGAACGTGTGACGGTCTTGCAAATATTGTGAAAAATTATGCTGAGACCAATACTAGCCGCTCACTGCGGGAATTAAATGGTTGCCGATTTGTTCTTTAACTAAGGGAGCGTGTAAAACCTAGAGTGGTGTGTCCGATGTCTGCGATTTTGTTTAATAAACGGATGATATATGGAAGGATAATGATAGAAATATTTCTCTGTTAGGGGCCTACTTATCCCCGTCACGGCTTCAGTGTTTTGTCGCCACCTGGAGATATTATGTTAAATTATCTGAAATCGTTGAATGTTGTAAAATAGAGAGCTGTTAATTGATCTTTGTTTCTATAAGAAAATACGTGTATTGGCTTCTTTTGTTTCAAGTCATTTTCGCTGGCTATCCAAAATCCGCCGTTGATACCGGCCAGTTCGATAAAAATGCTGTTGTCGACCCTTCAATTCAGCTCTCGTGAAACGATCACAATGCTACATTATCATAGGATATTCCATTCCTTTTCTTCCGATAAAAGCCTTCAAAGCCAAGATAGAACAAGTTTGAATGAGGGTGTTGTGAAAATTATATATGGGACAAACAGGCTCCACACATTAATTAACACAAAAACCCATAATACTGCAACGTATTTTGAAATCCCCTTCAATTGCCTCTTGCTGGTGAACAGCGCTTCAGAAGGGGTAAGGTATTCCCCAGGCAGTCGGTTCTGTGTTGTTACACACGATCTCATTTGCATATGAATAAGTGTCATTTCTAGTGTGGGTGAAACTTGTATGCTGCACGTGACTCTTATGTGGACTTGCCTGTTTCACTCTAAATTTCATGCAGTCCAGATTCCCTCTGTAGCTTATAGTATTGGACCCTTCTATCTTGATTTAACAGGGAGTACTACAGTGTAATTCCCTCTGCTGGTAACCTAACCATCCCGCACACCCCTATCCTGACTTTGGATTCTTCCATTTGATGTAGTTTTCTCTGGAGGACAAGATGTGAAGCGTGGCAAGACTATTAAAACAAATATGCTGTACAGGAAATTCACTTCTGGACATCCTAAAAATAAACTAAACACACCTCCAGGTAAATGTGAACACAGATTGTTACACTGAATGATGAGAAGAGTCCAGACTCAAAACAATGTAGCCATTGACAATTTAAATATCAAAAGAGAGCCTGTCAAGGCTTCGGTTTCAGTTAGAAATCAAGGGGCTCTGAGGGGTTATACTATTACGCCCTGCGATGTGAACACCTCAATCATTTCAAGTTTGTTTCATATAAAGTGGACTGAAATGAAATGATGAAAATAATAATATTAATAAATATACGGCATCTTTCTCGAACATGCTATATGTTTGTGATCTTCATGTTTTAATGCACAAACAAATAATGCTTGAGAAATGTAGACTGTATAGTCCAGATTTCTTATCAATCATGTGATTATTCAGAACGTTATTGATCAAAATACGAGAATAAAATCAACGCTATATGTACATCTGTTCAAGGGGCTTTCCGAGATGGCTCAGTTACGGCCTGCCAGGAAAATCCCGGGTGGTCATTTGGTGTGCATAAAAAGCCATCTGGATCTTTTCCCATACGAAAAAATTAGTAGCGGTGAAGAAATCTGATGCAATGGGCACACACCTTACAACTTGATATTCCCGAGAACGGCAACCGACTTTGAGCTCTCCCCCTTTCTGGGCCTCCTGAGCAGACGGTCCACGTGGGATACACAGAGCAGGTCAGACAGGACAATAGGGGTCCGCTAGGGGTTTAGCGTATACGGTTGACAAATAGGTTAACATTCGCGATCAACATCCGTCGAATGCCATATATCAAATTTGTTATATAAATGTCATACACAAATACGTAATATAATAATGTGTGGTTTGATATCATAACGAAGTCCTTATTCGTCTATCAAATTTCTTCACATTACGAACATTTTAAGGAGCTTAATTCACCAAATTGTTCACCCGATTAATGCATCATTCTTTATGATATTTTGTCACATCGGACTTTTAATAAAACCAAATCAGTATGGTGAAATTTCTTTGTCGAAGTTTAATATTATATAGTTCATCTCGTTTTCTTCCAAAAAATAATGTATTACGTTATGTAGGGCTATGGGTGAATCAGATTTCTTATAAACAAATTTATCTTATTAATGTACAATGCATTGACTAATTATCGCGGCAATTTTTACGTTGTGACTAGGGGAGATAATCGGATATATCGTGCTTTTCTCTCACTTCCGCGATCTAATGTTTTCGATCGAGCCGATTTTTCTCGTCATTGCAGAGGGGCGTACGATCCAATTTTTACGATCAAGCATCGATTTTGGGACTATAAAATCACTTCCGGCGATCGAATATTTGGATCGCTTACCGTAGTAACATTTGTGTTACTAATGTCATTTTTCCGTCAAAATCTATTTTGTATATGTACAAGAAATTTCTTATAACAGAAGCACTTGCATTTGCTCAGTGGAATTAGGCCAAGCATATTCATGTATCTGTATCATTGTCAGTGTTATTGTCATCACCCATGCTGTAATATTGAGCCTTTTCAAAAAAATTCTAATGGCATGTCGTCACGGGAGTTGGACGGAAATGACATTAGAAACATTTTTCAAATGCTCATAGTATCCATGTATTGGTATTTAATACACTGGCAATGGTACATATATCTCAATAAGGTCAAGCTAATACCACTGTAAATCTTTAATTGAATAATTTAATTGACATTTGTTTTGTGGTGAATATTGTAAAAAAAGTTGGACGGACATATGACATTAGAACAAATGACATTAGAAACATTTACATTTCTGTCTCTCTATTATACTGCAGATAAGAAATGTGCAGTGTAAAACTGTTTATATTCAGATATGCATACATTACACAATTAGCAAACACAGTAAAAGACAGTCAGTTTTTTAACATTTTTAATGTTACAAACATCATTTTTCGGTGAGACGGACAATTTGACAGAAAGAGGTATAGTTTTTCGTGGAATCCGCCATAACTGAAAAAATGTTGAAAGTGACGTTAATCCCTATTCACTCACTCACTCATTCTGATTAATACTATATATACATCTGGTGATGGTTCAGAGGGCTGCTGAAGATGAACTTGACCTATTTTTTCAAGCTCATATATTTATAACATGGAGAAATTAGGCTTTCCAAATTAATACTAGGCTTCCCAAATTAATACTATGTATACATCTGGCGATGGTAGAGAGGTGTGCCAAAGATGACTGACCTTGACCTATTTTATCCAGGTCAGATTCTATTTAGTACAATATTTCATGAAGGATTATATCTACATTGTCCAAATTTATACCACATATGCCCGGACCAGAAGTCTATTGAATACCACATGTATTTTCTAAATGTAAAATTCTGCATGTTAAGTCATAAGATCTCTGAATTAATGTGAAATATTCAATACAATAGACAAGAAAACTGTTGAAGATGACTGACCTTGAACTATATTTCCAAGATCAAATTACTTGATTTGATTATGAGCTTCATAGAAGAGTATAAACATGTATTTAGAGCTAAGAATTCTGTCATGCTCTGTCAGAACCTCTGTGCAAAAAATTTCCCATCAATTAAGGCCTTGGCAAAAGCTGACCTGGCTCAACTTCCAATGTATTTCTAATCTGAGAGAATTACAGTCAACCCCACTCAGGGGTAGAAATATTCAAAATCATCAGCAGGACATTTGTCCTGCTGGTCAAAAAAGTTGCCGGACATTTTCATCTTCGTCAGGACAAAAGTTATTGTCAGACAAACTGATGTTGTTTTGCTTCATTGAACTATTTCTGAGATTTGCTGAACCAGTCACAAATGAATTTCTCAAGCGACCTTTGCCTTTTACTTTTGGTTCATCTCTCACATATTAACGTCCAGAGCTGTAATCATACCATGGTCGATTTTACTTAAAATCGTCCTTAAAATTTCATGTCACTGCCATGCTAGATGGCGGTGATGCAGGTAGAGCTTTTGGGGCTTTGTCTGTACTATTGGGCAGTATTTCCGATCTTTCTAATTCCCCTTGGTCGCGGACTTTTTTTCACGGAAAATCAAAGTTTTACAGGCCCGCCATTTTGTCGACCGAACACGAGGTTTCCCTTCAGTGTACACCTCATTCCGTGTGACCGACCCGCCGCTTCACCCGACGTCCTATAAATACTTTCAACTGCCTGACAAACAGCCGAGATGTAAAGTGCTCATAGACACAGGGTAAATGTAGAAGGATGACGTCAATAATTCAGACCAATCAAAATGTAGGTCACGAGGAATGCCGTTTCAACATTCCCCAACAACAACAACATCAAGCATGGCGAGTTGGCTTTCGTTGAAATTTGCACATGAATTCGGGGAATAAAACTAAGATGAAGCCATTGCCTTTATAACCGATCTCATAGCAGGTTTTGTATTTTCTAGAGATTCAGGGCTGATAAACTGGGTCGGACAATTGTCCTAGGGACAAACCAATTTTACCGGACAGTACGGTTTTTTGCCTGACATGTCCGACAAATCAATGTATATTTCGTTCCCTGCCACTGGATGACATCTTTGTTAACCTACATGATGTTGTCATACATTTTATTTTATGCATGATTGCTGAATGTAGACTATAACTGATAGCTGAGGGGTATTGGAGCACATTAGGCTATTTTATGACATTGCCAAGTTATCAGCAGACCAGCAATGGCCAGACTTAGCTATCAGCAGACAAGCAATGACGACTTACCTACAGAAGAAGGCAATAAACTGCCTGGACCCTACATGTACAAGAGTAAACAATAGCCTTCTGTTGTATACACCGACTTCTATCATGTCTATATGCCTATCAAAAAAAAAAAAAAAAGAGTAAACAGTTTAATCCTTTATTATCCACCTACAAGTAACTTTTGATCTGTGTATCTAATCCATGGGTAGTGAAAATTCCAGATAATATTAGTTATTCAGGTTTTCCCCCGGGTGTATGGAAAGTTACGACCCTCCCTGAAACTCATACACCCTGAGGCGTCAGCCGAAGGGTGTATGAGTTTCAGGGAGGGTCGTAACTTTCCATACACCCTGGGGAAAACCTGAATAACGAATTTATTACCCCTCAAGCCTTTTTATCTTGTAGTAAAAATACGAAAAAAGTCCATCATTTTTAACCAACAGTACAACGGACAAATCCAACGGGCCATTTCGGTTACGAAACTGTCCGCATTTTGCTACGGCACTGTGAGAAAGGCGCGCCACACACAATCCATTCGATTTGCTTTCGTTCGTAAATCGACTTTTATTTTTGGAACAAATGACAACTTTTGGTGAGTTATGTGTCGGAAACTTCAGTGAAAATAATGCAGTATGAATTTATTCCATCAAATAGACGAAAGAGCGAAAGTTATTCCATAAATATTGAGATATGATCAGCTGAACTTTCGAAGCGAGAGCGTTGTTTCCAATCGCACATGAGTTGTTTTCTATATACCCCAAGTAGCAAGACATCACTCGGGGTGTATGGGTTTATACGACCCGACCTTTTAACCAATCACAATCCCGATATTAAATACAAATTTGCTTGTGGGGTAATAAGGAGTGATATCTATAAAAGGCCATGGTAGTCTGATTTGACTGCATTTCCTTGGGTATTTCGTACATGGAAGTCATGAATAGCAATCAGATTTGACATGAAAAAGTCTTGAAAATGTCATAATTATCTTTTTATGCCTTTCGTTGGATGATAATGTGACAGCTACATGTACGTGTAGTTCCATCTATCTGTCTGTTAACATATGTTGTCCATCTTTTCAGTGTATGGCAGATTCCACGATAACCTAGTCCACTTTTCCGTCAAATTTTCCGTCCAACCGAAAAATGACATTCACAACTTTAAAAATATTGAAAAACTAACTCTTGTGTCATGTAGATATTTGCTAAACCCACCAAGGTTGTGTAATGTATGCATATGTTAATATAAACAGTTTTACCCTGTACATTTCTTATCTGCAGTATAAAAAAGAGACAGAAATGTAAATGTTGGCAATGTCATTTGTGCTAATGTCATATTTCCGTCATATGTTTTTTACATTATTCGTCACAAATGAAATGTCAATTCAATCATTCAATAAAAGATTTACAGTGGTACTAGCCTGATCTTATTAAGATATATGTACCATTGCCAGTGTAGTAAATACCAATACATGGATACCGGTACTATGGGTGTTTGAAAAATGTTGCTAATGTCATTTCCGTCCAACTCCCATGACGGAAATGACATTAGCAAAATTTTCAAAAGGCCCAGTATAACAGCATGGGTGAAGTCATACACTGACAATGGTACACAAATGTTGCTAATGTCATTTTTGTTTTGTCCCGCTAAATTAAAAACTCTACAAAGATTTCATAGGGGCACCTGTTTATTTTCATCTTATGCAGTTCATTGACATGTTTTAGATAGTAAGGTACAGGGCATATTGTTTACGATATTACTGAATTTATAGGTGTTGCTAATGTCATTTTTTTTTTAATTCCGTCAACGATTGACGGAAATGGGAGTTAGTGGACTAAGTTACCGTGGAATCCGCCATATGGATTTACCAAATTTTGAGCAATTATCACTCTCTCCATTGTTATGCTCATGATCCCTCTGTAGTAATATTAACAATGCTGCTTCATTAGTATTAGATTATGATAACATAATCATGCTACCACTAAACAAGGGGGAACCATGGTGCATAATTTATTTGACTTTATTCAATCAACTATTTTGCTGATTTCATCTTGCAGCGACGCCTGGCCAGTGCAGCCAAGAAAGCCATTTCAAAAATACCCCAGAGAACAATCAAACATGGAGACAAGGTGAGAGAGCCAATCTGAGTTACAAAGTGTCTACAAATGTTTGTATCTACAAAACAATCTTCAGGTTTATTAAATATATGTATAAAACTGAAATAGAGACGTTCAGATGGGTTTCATGGTGTGAAGCTTTGATTTAGATGCTTGGCTAACCTGAATGAGATACATATAGTCAGTCGGTGCGGTTCCCAGCCCACTACCTATGCTTAAGTGGTACATGTCTCAACACCAGCTCTTAGTATACATGTATTTCTGTATGTACATTTATCTTATCAGGCTCATTTGTTGTTTCACTGGCAATTTTTAGCAGCAACCTACATGCATGTAGATATACAAACTACATGAACTAAGTCATGTTGTTTTGAAACTATACATATGTGTACTGTGCATTGTTCCTATTAATACTTATAGCAGCTGCATGTGAGCCAAACAGAGTTGTCTCCCCTGCCTTCAATACTTTTCATGCAGTATCGCATCCATGTCATATTTTGGCTACGAGAGAAAATCCTTCCTGTGAAGAGGCCTGAATAAATACCAAAATAGAACAGGGAACATCATTTTGCTAGATTGTCTCTCACAATTTTTTTCAAGTCGTAACCATCACAATGTATGAGCCAGTACGTACTGTACTGCCCAACATAGGAAAATAACATGTGGTTGAACACTGAGAGGGGGTCGTGATTGATTGTATGAAACAACAAAAAGTTTCTTTCACTCCTTTATCCCAAATCTAGGCAGACTAACGGGTACTGCAGTTGTAGTAGTATCAATTCTCTGATATACTGTATCGGGCATAGACCTCATTATGAGAGACATTGAGGGATGAGAAATTACATTGTGTCCTACATCATGTGTTATATTTGACAGGAGCTAGACTCGGACTATGACCAGTGTGCTGTATGTATTGAAAGTTACAAGAATAATGATGTTATTAGGACATTGCCATGCAAGTGAGTATTTATATGAATGACTGGAGTGGCTTTTACATGATTGCTCTGTCCATCACAATACATGTACATGTATTGTCATTTTATGAGTACTGCAATAAACATATTGTATTGTACATGTATCTCCGTAATTCCACAACATGCATATGCAGGGATTTTTCCACGGAAATCCAATTCCATTCTTGTAAATACATGTACTCCTGACTGCAGAATGAATGTGAAGTTTATAGTAACTGAAAAATGTTATATTTGAATTCCTGTAGGATATGTCTGGAAAAGCAAGGCCTAATATTATTAATTCAGTCTTAAAAGCAGAGGGGTTCTGATCTCTCAGAGGTATGTTCCTCTAACTCGACTTATGGACTAAAGACTTGGCATTTCTCTTCGCAGACATGTTTACCATAAATCTTGTGTTGATCCTTGGCTGATGGATCAGAGAAGCTGTCCTATGTGTAAACTGGACATCCTTCGGGCATATGGCATGCAGATCCATGTAAGTATACACTTCCTACTATCACTGAGTTTTCATGGTCACTTGGGAGCGGTTAGTGTCAAGCTGAGCCTGTCAGCATAATTTGTCCAAATAAATTCACTGATTGACATATGACTTTTGACATGTGCATGCCTCAGGCAATGTCAGTGGGGTCCCATGACATTTTCTGATGGTGAAATAATTGGTTGAATGGCAATGCTTTTAGAAAACCCTAAAAAGGATTAGAGCTATCCTTTCCAATTTTACACCACGCAACTCTGTGACAGGTATGCCCAAGGATCTTAATTACATATACGTATGTTTGTTAATGGCTGAGAATTTTGAAACGAAAATAAATAAACTTCTTTGGCATCACATGGACAAGGTACCTCTGAAGAATCAAGATATCCAGTGAATTTTAACTCGGTAACAATTAACCCAATACAGTCCAAGCAGGTTAGATTCAGTTTCGGGTTGATTTGACCTTGACCTCCAAATTAATATGCTTAGAAGAAATGGAGGACACAGCTGTGAAGTTTAACCCTTTCGCCGATTATTTCCCCTGACAAAAGTGACCTGCTGACGATCAATTCCCTGAGAACTGTTAAAATTTGTATATGTTGTCTTTGGAATGCTAGAAATTGCGTTTGCGTCCGAGATTTGCAGAAAAACATAAGAAACCTGTCTCCACAATACACACTCCAGTGTTATTTGCTCTAGTTTTATAGCATAATAAATAAAACAGCATACAAAATTAGGTTTTACTGCGAGAGAATGCACTTTTCCCCGGCTTTCTCGACTTAAAAACGTCAAAATCCAACGGAGAAATCGTCTTTTTTCGACCGCATTTGACAGCGTTTTTCTCGAGTTTTACTCTGCCAATCTTCATGTTTGACCTCTCATTGGAAAGCGTAACCTTTCACCTTTCTACACAGGAAATAACCTGGAATGGATGGCAAAATAAAACGGAGGATACGATTGGATTGTAAAATGATGTCATTCCATCATTCCAGCCACTGTCTATGCTCGTCTCGAATCTGTTGGCTGATAGAGGTCACGTGGGCAAAATTACGCATACCGATTGGCTCGTCGGCCGGCGGGGGAATCCATCTTGAATGAAATGGATTTTAGTTTTACACACGTTGTGGATCAAGACTCGTAAAAATATGGAAATAAACTTCGTCGATCGTCGTTGGCAGTTTTAATCGTCTGGGGAATATTCACCAAACTTTAGCAGTCGTGTAAGTGCAAAAATACAGGAGTTAGGAAGAGGTTTTCAATGATTTTTTCCATTTCTGCGGCTTGCTGCCGACAGGCCCGTCGCACGGTATGTGAGGAAAAATGCATTTTTCGCTCCGATTTTTTCCGTTCAACATCTAATTTTGCTTTATTTCTTTTGCAAACAAACAAACAACTTCGAGAATCAAATTGATCAAGGTTTTGGCTTACAAGAAGTATACAGTGTTTGATAGATTTCTGTTAAAACGGATGCAAAAAAATACAAGTGCTGTACCCATCGTGATGGCGAACAGGTTTAAAGCTAACCCGGTCTACCGGGGATGGTCGTATGGGTGGCACTCTTGTTATCCCCGTGTACCGGGTTTAATCGGTGAAAGGGTTAAAGAAATTTGGTTAATAATAACTATTGGGGCATCTTGGAGGGCATGGCCTTGACCCTTGTCCTAACTGGAAAAAGAGAAAATTACATGAATGGCACAACTGTAAATTTTCAATATATTTGGTGATTCATAATTTTAAGATGTATTCCAGACAATGTTATCAAGAAATATATTAAGTTTCAGGATGCTTTGACTTCTTGGCCTTGATATTCATAGCATGAGGACGACTTGCTCAATACATTTTCTGTATAACTTTGAAGCGGATTGACCAAGGGTTTTCTAAGTTATCTTCCTAAAAACAATTGTGATGTACACATGCAGGGAGAGGCAGGAATTCTGTATTAAACCCCCACTCGGAGTCCAGGTGGGGGATAATAATATGCTTCTTTGGAATTCTATTGTGAACAAATCTGTGCAGTTTTGAGAAGTTCAGTAAATAATTCCTGAACTACAGTGCAGACAAGCTATTATCAGTTTTGAAGGGCTATGACCTTGTCCTTTGACTGGCCTCTTCAAATTACATGACTAACACACCTATACAGTTTGAAGAGGTTTGCTGAATCATAACTCAAGATATAGACTCAATAAAATTAGAATCAGTTTTGTAATGCTGTGATATTGACCTCAGTATCAATAGAGCTATTAGCAACTGGACTATGACCAAACTTTCCTAATTTAAACCACACATGCATCTGAATCCCAACAGCCAAGGAGTTTTGGATCCATTGGGCTATTTAGTATACTTTAATTTCGTAGTTCATTCCTTTCCAGTTGCATGGTAGCCAGGACAGCATGGTTCCCCCCGACCCAGAGAGTGGCACAGTGTCCGGGGTCATGGACGAGGTCGAACATTCCTCCAGCCCGGACGAACTAGGGGCTGTAGGCGGAGTTAAGATTGTTCATTTCAGCCACCCCTCAATACAGTATCACCCTCCGTCGCTGCCCGTCGATGCTGGGTGCTCCGAGGAATTACCTTCATCATCATCATGTAGCAATTTCAAAGGCAAACGTCGCAGCTGTGACAGTGCCCACTTCAGCGACTCGGAGTGCAATGAACTACAGTCCCTCATGACCCCAACACGGAAGTTGAGCACGAGCAGTAAGGAGGGCATATCATTGCCAGGACAGAGTTACAGTTAATCTCCCGTGGCGATCAGTCTGGCTCACTCCCACCCTAGGGGGCAAAGTTCCCTCATTGGTCGCCCCCGCTGCATTGACCCTATACGATTGTCAGTGCTAACTTTACAAAAACACAGATGTGCTGAGATTTGTGTGTCTATGTGATAAATGAGATTTTGTGCAGACCTGTCCATTGGTGATATGGATCGGTTTAGTGTGGCTATGATTAAAATAAATTCCCACAGCGAAGATAAAGTATTAAAATTTATGAAGTGCACACTGTTGTTAAGTATATGCATACATGTATGTACATTACATCTATTTCGTTTCTAATGTAATGTTTCTCTGGACAGAACATGTTATATCGTCAGTTATATTGGCGGTTTGCATTAATGGCAAGCTAGTCTGTTGTTATTGTTTTAACTTATGTTGTCTATGTTGACAAAGTTTCAATATATATACTTGAAAATAACAAATGAAAGCCAGCTGAAACTTCAAACACACATATAATTCAGGCCGAGTGTATACATGCAATATTGAGGCAAACCTGATGAATTTTTGAATATTAAATAAAAACATTTTAAAAGAAGGAAGATCTCACCTTTTATAAAATACCTCCATATGTGTTTAACAGCAAAATAATGAGCTCTAGCAGTCATCTTATTGAATTGATTTCCAAGGTATTGAGTTCAGTAACAAAATATTGACGATACTGACTTGCTATACCTCAGTGCATATGGTTAATGCTAGAATAGTTAATGCTAGAACCAAAATTAAGATCTTGTGTACCAAAAATTGAAGAAGTTCACAAATGTTCAGGTTTTTGTATTTACTGTTTTTGCATATTATTGCATCAGGGTAACCTGAATTATATTTGTATAAATTTTCATCTTGCGGTGATTTGTTATCTTCAAGTCATTGAAACTTTTTCAACAGTGATACCAATTTGTTAAAACAACAGCAACAATGCCACAGTAGCAGATCCTTAAGTGATCAGAATGTTGATGGCAGTGACCCAATATTACATTCATTTCACCAGGTTGATGATAGAATTGTGTTGTATTGCCAGTCCCTAGGTGAACACTATATAAGTACAATGTAAAGATGAAGTGGCACAATACCCCAACAGTTTAATCTGTTAACACTGGTCTTGTAACTTGACTGTTATACTGGAGACATGACATTGGGTTCTCCAGGGACTGGCCTGGAATAATTCTCACAGACACAGTGTTGATCTAATCTTTCCAGTGAGATGAACTACAATGTATGTATCAACCTGTATTTGAGAACAGAATGTGTCCTGATCACCATTGTTTACCCAACGACTGTCGGCTACTTCATGACATTACCTATTTACATTGTACTATGCTTGAAAACTATGATACATGTACAGGTATGCATCATCATGTTATTTCTTGCCTTGTTGTCTCAGCTACATGTACATATTGCGGTACATCATTGCAGTACTAACTTATATATAATATTTACTATAATATCTATCGTGTTCATTTTCCAAGTCTGCATAGTCGGTTTTGTCTGTTAGGTCGAATATCCAGTTAATGTGGTGATAAACTTTGTCGTGAGATGTGAGGAAAGGAGAGAGTTGTCATTATTACTGCCGGTAAACAATGGATATCTCCTAATTCAATAGGTTTCTGAAGAAACTCCTACATGTGTAATCATCCAATGTTTGATATTGATGAATTGCCGAAGTGTTTTGTTGAACTGGACCTTGTGTGTCCGCATTATGCTACGAACGAGATGAAACAATTACCCGATATGTGGACCGGTTAAGGTGAAACAGAGGCTTGCCCAGAGTGATCCTTCCTGTATTACATGTTGTAATTGTAAACCAGCAAGTGGTCTTTTCTGAGTTTAGTTCACTATGACAATGCCAGGAGGGTTTCTGAGTCCGTCCTTGTAAGTTCATCTGGCAAATATTATGGACACAAAAAATGTAGGTATTTCATCTAGTCACGATATCAGCTATTTGTGCAAGCAGTCTTCCCATAATAAGCCAAGCACAATAAATTCCACCTTTTCGATTTGACACTGATTGGCATCAGCTATATCGTTATTTACAACTTGCAGGAGACAGTTTTCTGTTGATGGTCAAATCCAGAGTCGGAACCAAAAAATCCTCTAGAAAAAGAGCATTTACCATGCATCGTGTCTGCGTATGGCGCCTTATTTGGACATCATATTGGTACACCTGTTCCTGTGTGTCATTTCTGAGCTGTTCACTCCGCTAGCCCATCTGATTGGATGATAGATTTATTTTGAAACTGGCTTAGCTTGCATAGGATTTAGATATCCCTGGAGTAAGATCTAATATTCCATGATATTATACAAACATAGACATTCACAAACTTCATAGGTCAGCAAATCAAAACTCCATGACACGTTTTGGCTTTCATTTAAATTTTTTTTAGGTAAATGACCTGTATCCCCTATTATGAATAGTTTGAAGACAACTGTTGCCATGATAACCCAAGGTCAGTATGAAGCTTACCCTGATAACTGAAGGTTGGTATGGAGCTTGCCCTGATAACCCGAGGTCGATATGGAGTTCGCCTTGATAACTCAAGTTCGGTATGGAGCTTGCCCTGATAACCCAAGGTCAGTATGGAGCTTGTCCTGAGAACCCAAGGTCGATATGAATCTTGCCCTGATAACCCAAGGTCGTATGGAGCTTACCGTGGCAACTCTAGGTTGGTATTGGGCTTTCCCTGATAACCCTAGGTCGGTATGGAGCTTACCCTGATAACTCAAGGTTGGTATGAAGCTTGACGTGACAATCCAAGCTCAGATTGGAGCTTGTCCTGATCCCAAGGTCACTATAGCTCTGAAGCTCAATATGGAGCTAATGCAGCAATGAACTCTTGTGTACGATTATGAGGCAATCTGACTAGCCATACATTCATCTCATTCTCACCGATTGACAGCTTCAAAGCGGAAAACAGATTACTCTACCGGTATCATGACTGATTATAGCCAGATCTGATTGACAGACAAGGTATGATTGGAAATACTGATTGATGCCAATGCAATGAATGCAGATCAGATCTAATTGATAGGTATTGATGTACAAGATCTGATTGACACATGTCTATATCTATTGGACTGCATACAAGGTCCATGTAATTATCGTGTATACCTACACCATCTTTAGAACAGATATCTGGATATATCACACTTGTAATTAACTGGTACATCAATAATCTCTCATAATAGTCCTGACTATCATCAGCTATGCTGCTTCATTACAGGGAGTCCATTAATCTATTAATGTATCTTGGAGGATACAAACTGCCTAGGTCCAATGGCCAATAATGCTATTTCATTCAATCATCCACCATAATTATGCATTCAGAGAATGGAAGTTAATCCAGCAGCTAAGATTTGAGAAAGCTTAATCATGAAGATTTGTACCCCTCCCCCCACAAACAATCTTGGAGTCTGTTGATTTACAATGGTGAACATTGACAACAGTTGAACATTGTTTGGCAATGGTTGGAAAGAAATCTACTTCTATTCTGAGCTTCTGTACTTGCTTTGCAGACCTGCATGACCATTTTCAGACATGCATGACCATTTTCTTGCACATTTCGTCATAGCACATGCTCACTTCATGTATGTAAGCATGGAATTATGTAATACTATTATATTTGAATCTTTATAACCTGTTCAAATGCAATTTCTCCCTGCCAGGCTTGCAGTCCATAGCGTTCCTCATTCAACAGGTTAGGGTTAACTATCACAGTTATCACGATCGAATGTATTTTTAATGAGAAATTGATATTTGGAATATGACACTAATATCTATTCACATCTCTGAAAAAATTCAGGGTTTTGCATTAATAATTTAAAAAAAAACTCAAATGTGCAAGTTTTGCTACTTTCTCTGTGTATTTCCTTTGAAAACTTGCTACCAAAATTAGCCAGTAACGTGAAAAGATGTGTCAAATAATAATACTTAATTTCATGATCGTACTTTTAGAAATTTCGTTAATTTAAAAATCTCAGTTCGGCAGAAAACATGATTATGGAAAAACTTTTGCAAAACTATTTTACTGCTGATGAAATGCTCAAACACATAGTTTAGTCAGTAGAAGCAAGGATTCCATGTGAGAAAATGGAAATAAAAATAGAATTTTTGCCAGAATTCATGCAGTCATTTTTAGCTTGAAGAGCGAAATTTCAGGAAATGTTTTGCTTTTTATAGAATTCTAACTATCTCAGGATTTGAACCAGCATTAAACGGATATTTTTTCATCAAAAAGATTCAGCTCACTACCAGAATTATGAAAAAATTAGTTGAAAAACGCTTGTATGGGAAGGTATGGGTTGACCCTAACCTGTTCAATGTGCATACATGTATGGTAATGGTATTGTTATAATATATGTAGAGCCAGTCCCAGTGATATTCATCTCAGCAATGCAATATTTGTAGCATCAAATCAGATTGTAATGATAACTCTATACACACGGTGGGTAAGGGATTTTCCATACACGTCGATTGGAGGCACCTAATTCCATACACGGGCGGTTGAACGTCCACACAAGTGCGGATCCGCACTTGTATGGTCGATTTGAGGCCCCCGGCTACCAAAACATAAATATTTAGCATGGAAAACGACAGGTAAGATGTGGTTTCTATAGCCTATAAAGTAGTAAGGAAGAAGTAAACCTTTAAACTTTGCCGTTAAAGCGGTCTAGATGTTCCTAACGAAGCCACACAAACTGAGTGGTGCTCCCGGATTCAACTTTCTATAGTCCCGCTGACTCCTGAAAACATTGTTTAAGTGTGTGCAAGAGTTATTTGAAACCTCTCATGAAGTATAATTACGAGCATAATGAAGGTATTTTACATAGCAATATCGCTTGGTATCCATTTAACGCATAAAAACGCGCTGTGAACAAAACATTCGCACAGGTCCATACACGTGAGGTGGTCCGGCCATACACGGGCGTTGTCAATGATCACTCGCTGTCAACGTACAGCTAAACTCATACAGTAATACACGAGCTTATACAGTAATACACGAATTATTAATAATTCCAACCTTGCGTGTTATGCTTGTCGTGTGCAAATGCATGTTACATATATGGCAAAATTTCAGACATTCGCGGGTTTTGCTAGGCTACAAAAAACCTCGATTGCACGAGGGCGAGTGTGTTTAGTCCCCCTTCCCGCAATAACACATGAACATTTTTCTCTCAATACAGTTCAGTTTATTCCTTCAGTTTATAGCGAGAAAAATATAGTTTAAAACCGTTGGGCATAGCCTCCCCCCCCCCCCCGTCTTCGTGGACAAACGCTGAACCTGCTCCGGTTGGGAATGTCACTTCCAAGGTATCGTACCCATGGTGAGCACGTGACATGTAGTAGGTCAAGTTCTGTACGCTTGGAAACACAACAGTGTCACAGTTTATGCTTTCGACAGCTGATTTTCCTGTCAGTTAACTTACGTGAACTTGTATCATAGAAAACGTACTAAGTACAGTCAGTATCTACAGGAAAGGGAAGGGGATATACATATATGGATGAATATGTATAATACCACCCCCTCCTCTAAAAGAGTATAGATCTATAGTTACTGGCTTTACTAGTAATTTTGTGTATGATACAAGTCCCTGTGAGTTAACTTAGCTTGAACATGTCTTCGCTACGTATTCTTGTTCAACTTTGTCAGTTATTAAATTAAATAGATGAGCACGTAGGCACTATCAGGATTCTGGGGAAATTCTGACAATGGGAGGCAGCGAGAAACGAGTTGGTCCGTTGTCAAACAGTTCCGGTATCACACCGACCACCGTGAGAACCGGTACGGCCATATACTCATCGTAAAATTGCCAGCTGTGCAAGCCAAGTACATCTGCATGTTGTAGCTGTAAACTACCACAAAAATCCAGACAGCTGCCGGCTTTGTGAACGGCATCCATGCCTCACTGCCCTGACCAACTCGCTCGCTTGTGAATACAAGTAGGTCAAAGGCTGCTTCACGCACAAGCCAGGCAACACTGTTTGTTTTTGCGGCCAGGGTAAAATGTAACAGCTACGCTCAGGGAGAACCCGTTTTGTGACAGAGCTGCTGATTATGTCTGCATCAAAATATCTCTCCTTGTTAGAACTGGATTCAAAACCTTTGTATCGGTATTTGTTTATAATAATTTACCGCTGGGAATCGGTTGAGTGAAACAGTGCAATAACTTTTGGATCAACATTCTTCACGTTCTGTTCAGCCAACAGAGGCTTCTCCTATCAAACCAACTTCGATGCGCATATGAAACGCCACCTGAACGTGAAGAAGCATAAGTGTGAATCCTGTGGAAAGTCGTTTACACTTGGAACAGATCTGAAGCGACACAGTTCATTCTAATATCGTGCTGAATATATTAACTGTGGAATAGAGCAGCTACTTAATGTGACAGATCGCATGCGATAAGTTAGTATTACAAATTGAATAGTAATACTGAGACGTTGCGACTGAATTATGGGATAAAACAAAGATGTCTGCTAATTTGTTAAAGATATGTGATGAAAACAATTGGATTCAGTTTAATTGTATAGGTTTTGCTCTTTACTCAAACACGTTAACGCTATCTAAATGTAGCTATTATGTAGCAATCATTGTCTGTGTAAGGCACTCAGACTCTTGCGACAGGGAGGGTAAACTTTTCGTCCTTTCACAATACGAATGCTTCACAACGCCCGTGTATGGCCGGACCACCTCATGTGTATGGACCTGTGCGAATGTTTTGTACACAGCGCGTTTTTATGCGTTAAATGGATACCAAGCGATATTGCCATGTAAAATACCTTCATTATGCTCGTAATTATACTTCATGAGAGGTTTCAAATAACTCTTGCACACACTTAAACAATGTTTTCATGAGTCGGCGGGACTGCAGAAAGCTGAATCTGGGAGCACCTGTCAGTTTGTGTGGCTTCGTTAGGAACATCTAGACCGCTTTAACGGCCAGTTTAAAGGTTTACTTCTTCCTTACTATCTTGATTACTTGATAGGCTATAGAAACCACGTCTTACCTGTCGTTTTCCATGCTAAATATTTATGTTTTGGTAGCCGGGGGCCTTAAATCGACCACATTTCCTCGCTTAATTGTGTGGACGTTCAACCGCCCGTGTATGGAATTAGGTGCCTCCAATCGATGTGTATGGAAAATCCCTTACCCACCGTGATACAGTATAATAGAAATATATTCTTCATGTTCCTTGTAGTCACGGTCGTGTACAGCATCACAAACTAGTTTCAAGTGATCGGTTGGATTTCAAAAGTTCATCCGTTACATTACACCAGGGCTTTAGATTACCCCCTCAATACATGTACAATGTTAAACGTTGTGCCCAAATCAGGATGCGCCCAAATTAGAGAAAAAAAAACTTAAAAAAAAAAAAACCTTGATATATTTTCCTTGCATTGAGACTTAAATGTTCAGTGATTCATCATTTAAGCGTCATATTTGAAGTCTACCTATTTTGCCAGAATTTTGGTTTTCACTAATTTGGGTGTGTTTTCATACACATGGTAGTGTGACTAACGTCACAGGACCTACGAAGTAGGGTAGGCATCAGGACTCCGACGCGAACTGAACTCTTGGAAATCCCCCACCCCCAAGTTGAAATCCTGCCTATATTAAGATGGGCACTGCCCAAGTGAGAATCACCAGTGATTTTCATCAAAAATGACAAGAAATTTTCATGAAAAGTATGTCAGCTCAGAACTTGCTGGTAACAGTCCCCTAATGCACCTTCATACCAAAAATCAAGGATCTAATGTCAACGGTTCTCCTTATTTTGCCAACGAAAGGATTCGGATGGACTCACTCACTCATTACCGGACAATTTGCAAATGAGAGCCTACTTCGTAGGAATAAAAAAAAAAAATCTGTGCCGAACAAGACTGAAGAGGTGTGCTCAAATTAGGGTAATCTAAATCCCTGTACACATTTCCAAAGTATTCTGTATAAACTGATATTTTTTAATTTAAAGATGTAATCAGCCTCAAATCTAAGCTGGAATCGATGTCCCTCAAACTCCACGGAACTGACATATGTTACGACAGGTACAAAATGAAACACAGTTGACCACAAAAAAACTAAACTTCTTTCTACCATTCATGGGGAAAAAAAGGAAGAACTGATTTTCAAAAATATTCGATGGCTTGTCAAGAAGCGTACATAAGTGTGGTGCATTCTGTCTACGTATGCTCTACAACTCTACTGAGCAGTAGGCATGAGCCATGACGTTATCTCGTGGCTGCTGCTGTTCAGCATTCAGGTTCGTGAGTGTCGCTACTTCACTCTTTTCCTCTCCGCGTACAACACACATGCAATGACCAAACAGAAAACCCGTCGAAGTGGACAGAATTTCAAGTTTCTCTGACAAGATATTTTTGCATTCGTTGTATATGGCGATCTCATTATCAAATATAATACCTATGTTTTAGCAAACTTCGCTGCTGAAAAACGCTCAGGGGAGAGTTTACAAAATCCTTCGATTTTGAGGCTGATTACATCTTTAAACATTTTCAAATTTATTTGACAAAGCCTTGATCCTGATCACGGAAAACCATAGTGTGGACTACCTTACACACGTAGCTTATGTATAACTGATGGAAAATCACATGAACAGTAGTATACATTATGTAGTTCAGGCAGTGTGGTTGTGTAGACTGTATATCGGTGTGGTTGAGGATTAGTCAGAGAAGACCTGGCTAGCTGTCATCATGATCAATGAAGGAAGATGGATCATGCAAACACATGACAGATTCACTACCTTTCCTTGGTATTGCTGTTTGGTGTTGATTACGTTTGTGACGTACGTATATGGAACAGCAGTCCAGATCTGTCGTTCTTCGATAGGACCTGGTATTTTTAATATATATGCCGAGGTTGAATAGACACACAACATGCAGCTCTGTAAATGGAAGTGGAAAGGGGGTGGGGGGGGGGGGGAATTGTCCTACTTCTGTTTTTGATAAACTTTGGCTCGATACGGTGCTGCTGGGGGACGTATGAAACCAGCTCTCTGAAGTCCTATCCATGGACACTTAAATAAAATTTGGGTCATAAACATACCAATCAAAATTTAATTTACCTAATCTCACAGGATTGGTCAATCAGTACAGGTCAATTAATGTTATCTTGAAGTCTGTCCTTCAGATCTTGTCATTTAATGTTATCTTGAGGTCTATCCTTCAGATCCGGCCATTTAATGTTGTCTTGAGGTCTGTCCTTCAGATCCGGTTATTTAATGTTATCTTGAAGTCTGTCCTTCAGATCCGTTTATATATACATGTATCGTGTGAGTGAGCATTGTTAAATAAGAATGGGCTGGGAAATTATGTGGACAAGAGATCTGTTAATCCTTCCCTATACTATTTGTTCAATCATTCATGTATATATATATATATTTTGAAGGACGTATAACGTTATTGAACAAATTTTTGTCTGTGACTGGTATTTATTATTGTCCCGAATTGAACTGAATATAAGTAAATTGGAAACATGATTGGAGTATGTTCCAGTCTAAGCTTAAGGACTTGTCTCTGATTTCTAGTAATTTATTAAGTGTTGAGATTGATCTAATGCATTGACCGTCACAGACTGGTGTACCTTACTTATCAATCCTCCCTATTTGAGTATCCCTAGTGCAGCATTATTCAGGGCATTATTGTCCAGATTACCATGTCTTTAGCACATGGTCATAATTGTTACATGACCGTTTGATCACAATACAGGTGAACATTATTGTCGGTACAGCCTTTTAGGACCGAGTCACTGGTGTTGTACTTGGACATGTTATATCGTATGCGTGCATCAATTTTCGCTTTCGCTATGTGATGTTATCAGAAATACACATATGTTGAAACAATATACTGCTCTTCTGTTCATGTCCATTGGGCCTACATGTATACTGCTGCTAATTACCCATCCAAGCTGCTGTATTCCTCGACATACTATAGCCATACCCTTTACATCACATTATGCCTGGTGTAAATTTGTAATGTTTTCATTAGTTGAGAGCCTGTGATGTGATGTGAGAGCCTGTATTTGACCTATTATTCAATCCAAATGTTCCATGCTGAACCAAGAGTTGCCTCCCATATGGCATGTGCCAGCATATGTCCCTGGAGTGAAGACTGGCATGTCTTTGGCTGCAGATAGGTACAGTGATAGAAATTGGTTAATTTGATTCACAAATTCACCAAAATAAATTTGGCATCTTCTGAAAAAGCACAGAGAATATTAGGAATGCTTTTCCAAATTAGGCGACTAAAGTCGAGGTCGAACATTCAATGTTGCAGACATTTTGAAATCCGCTATGGTCGCGCATTGTAGAACATTAATCCATGCCATCCTTATTCACAGCATTTAAGTTACGAAATTGTTTTCAAATAGGACATTCGGTAAAATAAAACAAGTATTGCATGTTGCAGAGTGCGACATGTTGATTTGTCAACTCTCGAAAGATGGATGTGCAACTGCGCACTTAAGCCAGATATTTCTCGAGCTGATAAATCTACATGTCCCATGCTACAACATACAATATTTGCATAGTGTAATCTATCCTGGGGTTAGCTCTGTCCTAGATAACCCTGGTATAGATGGGGTGATTTGTGTTCTTGGGAAATGTCACTGTAAATTACAGCCAATAAGCCAGAGGCATGCACAATTTTTGGACCAATCTGATCACTTGTTTTGTGACCATGGCATGCGATCATATGACAATAGCCCAAGTTCACTTTGACTGGACACCTTGACCATGTGATAATATTTCTCTTCTCGCCATCCCAAATATTTAATTTGTATGGTGAAAGTGGGCGGAATGCAGTCCGGTATCCAAATTGTTCAAGACCTCATCTTTACCTGAAAAAGAAATCCAGACGTTGAGACGACTGTAATCCTGCCGTGTACCTCAGCAGGACTGGTATCGGGCTATGCAACCAATTGACCAGGTATCTGGAAGATGTGTATCATGTGCATTAAAACTGTCTGCCAAATATGGGGTCACAGTCTCCATTCTATATTTCATCTAATCATTCAATCAAATATCAATCATATTGGGGGGAGGGGCTAAGTTAATTCCATGTATGATTGTTCGCTTCAATATGGGTGCCTGATTTGGCAAATAAATTCTCATTATAATTAAAATTAAATCCTATCTGCTCCCATTTGGATTTGTCGCTTGCAGGATCTAACCGGCTTGCAGTAACATGAGTGTCAACCAATCCCGAGAGCTCTTCATAGTGCTTTGAAGGGAACATAATGGTAAGTGCTTTCTGGCTGGCTCAGCTGAATCACACGCCAAGCTGTTGGGGGGGAATCTTTTGATGTTGCCGCCCTCTCGCCAGGTTGGCACCATAATGCGGGGTGGAATTATGGACTGGTCCTTGGCGTAAACCTTGGGTTAAAGCAGAGACCATGACCCTTATCCCCCCTCCCTGACTGCAAGTAAAGTAGTTAAAATGCGATTGTCGCTATTTAGCTGAAATATTGCTGAACGGGACATTAAACCTTAATTCTCTCTCTCTCTCTTAAAATGTGGCCGTGATGTCATAAGACTATTAGATATTCATGAGCTGGGCGCTCTGAACACCAAATTCAATTGAAATCAATAAGATCCTACAAAGCGACATACGATTGGGGAGCATTGATAGGATATTAATTTATTAAGATTGATCAATTCTATTCTATTCATATGGGCCCTGTCGAGTTGGAGGTTGAAGTGTCGCGTCACTGGATTGGCAATATGCTCTAACTGGGTGAAAGCTAATTGTTGCATGGACAAAAATGTGTGGGCATTACTGAACTAATTTTGTCTCGTGCTTTGTTTTCATGTTTATGGAAACCAATTCTCTGTTTCTAATTTCATTTCCATGGACGTCACAAGGAAATCCATCTGCATGTTGTGACAGATTATTCAATGCTTTCCATAGGTGCGCCACCTAAGTTGATTGACAGTGCACCTGTGTTTGCTTGTGTTTATTAGAAATTCAATACTTACTTTATGAAATGCTACAAACATATGACACCGTGTAGGATTTGTCCGAATAGGAGGCATTTTTCCCAAATACTCCGTAAAAACTTATGTGGGATAAGCACGTCGTGTAACACAGGCTGACCAATCACACCGCTTATGACAACTTGTCAGCATGATGCCATCTCAGAGAGTTGATATAATTTTAAATAGGCCTACTGATCAAGTAATAATATGGGATTCTCTTAATCTCTGCCTTCTCACATCATACATGCAGTTTGTCTGTGTGGTATTGGGACAGTGATGTGCTTGTAAGGTTTAACTTTTTGCATGTAATATGATCAATTCCATTTTCCTCCTCATGAAAATGGAATTGAACATTTTGATAAAACTACACACATGTAGCTAAAATGTTGCTGAATGTGACAATAAATTTAACTTTTGCTCATGAAAAACATTTTAAGTTAACACTGGACCATAAACAAATTCAACGGAGCTACCATTTTGAAGTTTATTTTCAGAGTACGCGACACATCTATAGTGCATGATACTAGTGCAGATGATCATAATATGTATAAGAAATGAAAATGATTCCAGTCTCAGATGTGGCGTCACATAACATGCACACTTGGAAATCTGTCCACATGTAAAGGCATCACAAGATCCCGATCCGATGGCATTTTTCTTAGACTGATTTACAGTCCCTAGTATACAACAAACACCTATCAACCTGAAGTTGGCTATTACACCAGGCAATCAGTTGTTGGCAGTGAGCCAACACAAAGAATACATGTAACTGCCACATGATTTGAAGAAACCCAAATATCAAGCAAGGAATGCAACAGAAGCCTATTGAAAATGAATGACCTTGACCTACTTCTTTCTACATGTAAAGTATTTTCAATGATGGTAAGCTGTGCATGTATTTGGTTAACCTCTACCTTTTTCCAATGTTAAACACAGTAAACGTAGGTCAAATAATGTTAGCACAATCTCTTAAAGGGTTATAGGCAGGCCCTCTGAATTCATACCACATATATGCAGCTGGTGGTGAACACCCATATCGAAAAATGATTGACCTTGACCTATTTTTGAAGGTCAAATGCTGTTGGCAAACTAGCTATAGGTCTTGCAGATCGAGCCTTATTCAGTTTTACACCATAGATGCATGTTTATTGACTACACAAGGATGTCCTCAGCCTGTGCAACTCAATCCCAACAGCGGAGGGGTTTTGGGTTCGTCAATCAGGGGACCAACTTGCAAAGGTATAAAATTATAACCTTGACAAGTGATTATATTAAAATGTTCACAAAATAATGATATTTTGACCAGTAGTGAAGTGAACGTGTAATAAAAAAAGTGTTCATTCATTTAACAGTCCTTCACTATGTTTAACGAAAAAAAGTGCATGTTGTACATTCATAAAACTTTCATAAACAGAACATTATTTCCTAGATAAATGTATTGCATATCGGCTTTATTCCTTGCAACTCAGATTTTTTCCTCAATTATGTATATATTTCCTGGAAAGTCACGACATTAAGGTCGATTAAGGTGATATCACTTAAGCCACATTCGTTTTTGAAGAGCCACTCATTTTTGTTTACTGTGCAAATTAAAATGAAGTCCCCCGACGTTGAAACAATTGATTTGGCTTCAGTACCCGCCATGGAGAGCAATCCCGAGTGAGATTCAGTGGCAAGGTGCCCACAATTACCGAATTTGTCCTAATCTGGTCATGTTTTCAGACGTTATTGTCCGGAAATGAAATTTTAACTTGGTCCACAGGTGGCGACACATATCAGCGGATTGGCGTGAAAAACAATCCAAAGAGAGATCTTGAGGCAAGGTACCCACATACCAATTTTAAAGAAGAATCTGTTCAGTTTTTCGAAAGTTATTGTCCGGGAATGGAATTTGAACTTTGCCCCCAGGTGGCGCCACCTATAGGCGGATCGGAGTGAAAAACAATCCCAAGCGTGATCTTGAGGCGAGGTACCCATATACCAAATCTGAAAAGAATTCATTCAGTTTTTCTAAAGTTATTGTCCGGAAACAAAATTTTAACTTGGCTCCCAGGTGGCACCACCTACAGGCAGATCAGCGTGAAAAACAATCCCAAGCAAGATCTTGAGGCAAGGTACCCACACACCAACTTTGAAAAGAATCAGTTCAGTTTTTCATATTATTGTCCGGAAATGAAGTCGGACGGCCAGATGAACGACGCACACGCATTACGACGGACGGACAGACCCCAATACTATAGACCCCTTTAGCCCTTCGGGTGTCGGGGACAATTACTAGTATCAGTTATACCATTTATAACGTTATACGGTACTCTGTTGATGGAATGTTAACAACATTTAAGGTCCAATCCAATCTTCTGAGAGTAACCTAGGCATGATTGAATCATGTTATCTTCCCCCTGCTCATCATTTTGAGGCAGTTCCTTCCACAAACATTTCGTGGTCAAATGGGCACCACAACTTTGACTTCTCAGAGTTATTTCTAGATGTAGTTGATAACTTGGCTAGGTTACAATTTCATAACGTTTGTAAGTTGGTCCCTTGTAAAGTTTTGCTCATTGGGATATATTGTATTGCTGCATGGCAAAATAATAATTCTCCAAGTAACCATAGTGATTGTTGTAATAGGTCATGTAGCATTGCACAAATTACTTAGATACACAACAATTTACGTATTAGTACCATGTGAAACGCAGATATATATATGTATATTGTCGTCAATGACATATTGTCCAAGTTTAATATATTCTTGACTTTATTCAGCAAAAACAACTTTTTTTATCTCCATCTTTAATAGAGAGGTACAGAAATCCCTAATCTGATGAATGTATACCCAGAAAAATTAAAATCCAGGGTAAAAATGCCATAGTCAATGAATGCTAGGTTGATAAGACTATGCAATATTTCTTAGATCGCTTCAGAAAGTGGCAGTTACCATGGTTATAAGCATAAGCTGAAAATAAGGACATGAAATGAGGACTACATGTAACACATTATTCATGGGAAGTCTTGATAACAACAACAACTTAAACACTGAAATTGTATGTGAAATTGTTTTGATCTGTAACAACCACTTTATATTACCATTGCAATGGTATGTCACAAGTAAAATTTACTTTTACTACCTTGAAAAACATGTATCACAATGCTAACTGACTAGACGGCATATCATGCATTCAAGGTAAATAGCACCGACAAGTTCAACATTATGACTGAAGCATATCGCAGATACAGTATCACCCCATAGAACCATTATTCTTATGGTCAGGCAGTTCTGGAATATAAGAATAGGAGTCTTTTAGAATGCTTGCACAGATGAACGATTTGTGTCATGTAGGACGACTTGAAATTATCAATACACGACATCACATTCTTGTAACCGGGAGATCCAAACTAAGCCATGCTTTGAAGTGGTGTTTTCCTTACAATCAGCATACATCTCCCTAGTATAATCCGTGGCGTGTCCCACTCCTCCTCCTCCTCCTCCTCCTCCACTTTACTCACTGCACAGCGGGTCGCATAGGTGTGGCACGGGATAGGGTGGGGCGAGAGACCTGGGGTTTTCGCTACCGGAGATTCCATGGGCCAGGCTTACACCCTACAGTAGAATGGGTCGACTGCGCATGCGCGATGAGTAGTGCGCGATGAGTAGTATAGAAAGGGCACGCGATCTCCCTGGCGCGGGATAGGGTGGGGCAAGAGACCTGGGGTTTTCGCTACCTGAGATTCCATGGGCCAGGCTTGCACCCTACAGTAGAATGGGTCGACTGCGCATGCGCAATATAGAAAGGGCACGCGATCTCCCTATCCCTATAAACTAACCCATGGGGGTGAATGAGCCATGGGGGTGAATGAGCACTCGTGCTTATAAAACAAATGTCCTAAACTGTGTTAAATAGAGTCTAAAAAATCCAATCCCCCTGAAGTGAGAGACCCTCTCCTGGTCCCTCCCCCGAGTTGGCCCCACCACTATTGAACTCCTTCCGTAGGTCTGTTGAGGTAAAAGGAAAATAATTCTGAGTTTGGACAGTTAGTGCACAACTACAAGGTTGCATTAAGCAATTAAAGATGTAATCAGCCTCAAATCTAGGCTGAAATCGAGGTCTCTCAAAATCCGTGAAAGTGACTTATGTTACGACAGGTACAACATACATTTGACCACGATAAACTTGTTTCTACCATTCTCAAGAAAATGAAAGGAATTGATTTTAAAAATAAATGGCATGCCGTTTATACTTTCACAGCCATGTCAACAAGCGTATACATGTGTGATGCATTCTACCAATGTATGCTATGCGACTTCATCGAACCTTGGGCATGAGCCATGACGTTATCCCATGGCCGCAGTTGTTCAGCATTCAGATTCGTGAGCGTCGCTAGGTCACTCAGTGACATCATTTTCCTCTCCGCGTACAACCCATACTGAATGGCGAAACAGAAAACCCTTCAAAGCGAGTAGAGTTTCAAATTTCTCTGACAAGATATTCTTACATTCGTTGTATATGGTGATGCGAGTTTTGAAGTGGTGACTGCATCAACATATGGACCGAACAAGAAATTGCTGATCGCAAAAAAGCCCATAAATCTGTGGAAAATCATTGAGATGATTAAAAAGCTGACCTTGCAGACATCTTCTATGTAACTTTCGAAGTTGTCTAAGTAGTATCCGAGATATGGTCCGGATAAAAATTATTGACTGACAAAATAAAGGGTCATAAAATGATCAAAATGCATAAAAATAACAGACACTGACAGTGCACATCCTCAAGGTACTTTGCATCTTGCATGTAATTTTCTAAGTTATCCATCAAATACTAACCGAGATATGGACCGGATAAGAAAAAATGATCGACTGACGGGATGAAGGGCCATAACTCTGTGGAAAATTATCGTAACACATTAAACAAGCGTTCTGAGAACCCCAACATCTCGCCTTGCGGGGTCATCCGCCGAAGCTGCAGCAGTATTGAAAGCATACATGTAGAGCAAACAATAAGGTCTGGAATAGGTGATGTGGTACAGCCAATAATGTTTGGAATAGATTATCTGGTACAGACAATAACATCAGTCCCATGTGGGATTAACGGCATATAATTTAATCCCATGTAGGATGGATAGGTCAGTGCCGTGGGATTACTGCTGCATAGGGCAGTCCAGTGTGAGATTACTGCTGGATAGGTCAGTCTCATGTGAGATTACTGCTGGATAGGCCAGTCCTGTGTAGGATTACTGCTGGATGGACCAGTCCCGTGTGTTATTACTGATGGATAGACCAGTTCCCTGTTGGATTACTGCTGGATAGTTCAGTCCCAAGTGGGATTACTGCTGGATAGGCCGGTCCTGTCTGGGATTACTGCTGGATAGATGAGTCTCGTATGGGATTAATGCTGGATAGGACAATCCCGTGTGGGATTACTGCCGCATAGGCAGTCCAATGTGGGATTACTGCTGCTATTACTGCTGGGGAGGCCAGTTCCGTGTGGGATTACTGCTGGATAGGCTAAACCTGTTTGAGATTACAGTGGGATAGGTCAGTCCCATGTAGGATTACTGCTGCATATTGCAGTCCAGTGTCATATTACTCCTGGATAGGCCAGTCCCGTGTGGGATTATTGCTGGATAGGCCAGTCCCATGTGGGATTACTGCTGGATAGGTCAGTCCGGTCTGGGATTACTGCTGGATAGGTCAGTCCCGTGTGGCATTACTGCTGGATAGGCCCGTGCCATTTGGGATTACCACTGGATAGGTCAGTCCTGTGTGGGATTACTGCTGGATAGGCCAGTCCCAAATGGGATTACTGCTGGATAGACCAGTCCGGTCTGGGATTACTGCTGGATAGTTGAGTACCATATGGGATTACTGCTGGATAGGTCAGTCCCGTGTGCCATTACTGCTGGATAGGCCAGTGCCATTTTGGATTACTGCTGGATAGGTCAGTCCCATGTGGGATTACTGCGGGACAGCTCTGACCTAGGAAAACATGAAACATGTCCATCAAGTTTTATAATCATCCCACGAAAGGTTCAACAAACTTTCCATGTACAGATCTACATGTAAATTTTTGCCTAAAAAAAACCTTATCAGTGGAAACGTACAAAGTCTAAACTGCAATAATTAGGACAAAAATCCATATTTAATGTCCTATTTCTTAAATAGCACATGCACATCCTCAAATCACATTGAACTTGGGTAGCAAGTGTCAAACTCATCCAATGAAAGCTGACAGCTTCAGAAAACTTTCCATGTACAGGTGTGTACATTATCATTGGCAAATTACTTAGACAAAACTCTCAAAATTTGAACAAAAATTTATATTTCATCTCCTAAATAGCACAAGTACATTCTCTAATCACAAAAAACATGTGTACCAAGTTTCATAATTATTCAATGACAGCTGACAACTGCAGCAAATTGTGATGTACAGATGTGCATGTGCACTTTAGCTAAATGCAAAACTCTATCATTTGCCATAATTTGGACAAAAATTAATATTTTGTCTCAAAAATAGCACAGGTACATCCTCTAATGATAAGAAACATGTGTAGCAAGTTTCATAATCATCCAATGACAGCTGACAACTGCAACAAACTTTCTAAGTACAGGTGTACATGTGCACTTCAGCTAAATGCAAAACTCTATCATAGGGATATTAACATTGGAGCACCCCAGGGGTAGTACCCTCAGGTGGAGTACCCACCCCCCATATTTATTATGCCCCCCCCTCTAATTTTTGCCCCCCCCCCCTCTAATTAGAGGGGGGGGCATATAGCAATCGCTTTGTCCGTTTGTCCATCCGTCCGTCTGAATATCTTGTCCGCGCGATATCTCGGTTAATATTTGATGGACAGGATTGAAACTTGCATGGAATGTGGCCAGTGCCTCGTAGAGTTTTTTCCGAGTTTCGGTATAATTTTCATGAGTTATGCCCCTTTTTCTGAAATCTCTGGGAATGGGACTTGTCCGGGCTGGATCTTGGTTAATATTGTATGGACAAGTACAAAATTTGCATGATATGTAGTCAGTGCCCCACAGTTGTGCAGCGGAAAGTTTCTCCCCATTTCGCTTATATTTTCAAGAGTTATGACCCTTTGTTCCTGAAATTTCCGTGAATTGGGACTTGTCCGGGCTGGATCTTGGTTAATATTGTATGGACAAGTATGGAGTTTGCAGGATATGTGGTCAGTGCCCTGTAGTTGTGCAGCGTGAAGTTTCTCCGTGTTTCGCGTATATTTTCAAGAGTTATGGCCCTTTGTTCTTGAAATCTTTGTGAATTGGGACTTGTCCGGGCTGGATCGCGGTTAATTTTGTATGGACAAGTATGGAATTTGCATCAGTAGATGTGCAGCGTGAAGTTTCTCTGCTTTCGGTTATATTTTCAAGAGTTATGGCCCTTTGTTCATCAAACCTAAGTGAATGAGATATATTTATTTTGTTCAGGCTGGATCTCAGTCCATAACCAATTTGGACTGGGAAAATGGCTATAAAATTGTTATTCTACATTTCAAAGCAGACCACATAGGTCCTGAAGTATGAAATTGCCCCAAAAAGAGTGAATTGAGTGCAAAATTCAAAGTTCACTGATCGTTTCATAATTTCACCACAATATACTCCCAAGGAATGTAGGTCTCATAACCAGGTCACATTTTCGGATTTGGCGAAAGCCCTGGCGACTGTCTTGCATCAAAACATTGTATTATTACTTGTTGGTCGATACTTGGAATATGTATTATGCGAGGCATGCCGAATAAAAAATGACTGAAACAGAATTTTTATAATTATCTAAATTAGGCCTCCACCGACCAATACAGAACAGAACAATGGCGGTACAGTGTCGGATTAAAGCGGAAGGGGGGGCATACAATTGAGCAATCCCTGATTGCTTCCTTGCTGTGTTTTATTATTTTTTAAATATTTTTTCTAAATTTTCTAGATTTTTTTTGAATTTGCTAAACCGAAACCTTATCATTTCCATTTGTCAGTGTGAAGTGCACATCGGCAAGGTACTAGGCATCTTTCATATAAGTTTTGAATTTGTCCATCAAGTAGTAAACCAAAATATGGTCCAGACAAGAAATGAAAGACAAATGGAAGGGCCATAACTCTGTGGAAAATATGTAAAAAAAAACCTGGCTGTGCACATCTACAAGGTACTACGCATCTTCCATGTAAGTTTTGAAGTTGTTCATCAAATAGTGACCAAGGCATGGTATGGACAAGAAATTGTTCACAGGCCGACAACCAGACATACATGCTGCAACCCAATTGGCCGAGAGCTAAAAGAGCTATGTTTCCATAGAAATTGATTTGCTCCAAACCCGAATTGCAAACATTGCATGACCATAAGGCTAAATGGTTCAACAGAGAGTATCGGGAATACTTTGAAAACTGCATCTCTGACTGCAGTTATACAATGCAATGGATACTAGGCACAATGATATAAATGAACTTTCAAAATATTTATCATGTTTAGGCCTATATGCCATTGGTAAAAATTACTCTACCACCAGTACAACGTTAAAAATAATAACCAAGACCATAAAGCAGGAATACCCAAGTGGTTGGTAATTACAGTATCAAATTTACATGTAAATGTTCATTTGGTAACATGATTTATGACTGTATCGTCAACATTTATCTGTTAAGCAACTGGGTAGAGCTTGGAAACTTTTTGATAAACTTGAGTGATTGCCCAGTTCTCGTATCAATATTTAAAAACTCAGCATCAATCCAGATCCTATGTTGAATGCTTGACATATCCATATCACAGATGAGCTTATACTTGCAGGTTAGCCGGGCCTGTCTCAGTTTACATTACATACATGTACACTACTTACAGAACTCGCTAATCTTGCTAAATGCAAAACCATGCACCGAAGCAATTTACTGATGATATAATTTTGGACAGCGATGATTGATAGACCATCATGGAGATTCGTACCCATGACCTCACAGTCTGTGGAGAGGCTCTTACACATGAAACAAAATCTGATGATCAACTGGTAATACGCCAGGCTGTGTCAACTATATCCTTCTGAATGGTACACAGGCATCGCTTGTCATTACAATCTACTGGAATCAAAACAAATTCTCTCTCTTTAACTCTACGGGAATCCACGAGAATCCAAAACAATCTTTTTTTCACAACCCCCTCCCCCATAAGCAATTTTCATCCAGGAGTCCATAGAATGTTAATGTAGACCGGCTATTTCCCTTCATTGCAAATATAATGCTTGAATTCCTCCAGGGAGACTATCCACTAGAGTTTTGAGTAATGTACACAAAGATGACATGCTCTTGTGGTGTTTAACATGGCAGCTGGATGCTCTGTACCATGGAACTTGTGTACATTTATGTGAAGATTTCATCCTCCTTTGGTATATTCATGGGCCTCATGTACACCATTAACCTCACTTTGTAATCATGAAGATCCTTCAATCATTGTCACCTGACCTCCTCAGCATGTCCAGTAAATTGAACCTTGGTAGAGCAGTCATCTGTCGGCCTGTGTGAGGTGATGAGGCCCCTGCCGGTGATGCTAGAGGTGATGGGGGATATACTCTAAAGGCCGGACTGGACATTGACGGAGTGTTGGGACTGGCTGTCAATCTGTGTCCAGCACGGAGTCTGGCAGGAGTCGGCCAGCTGTATAAAACAAAACAAGTACAGATCAGCATTGAGTCATTAGGGAGCATGGCCGATAACACTGCCAATATCACAAAAGAGAAAATAAAACCTAACAATCCCACTAAAAAATGCCAATATTAGGTGAAAACGCCACGGGCTCAAACATGAGCTTACACAGTTCTCTCAATCTTTAGTGTATTAACAGTCCTGTCCTCTGATCACAGAGATACATAGCAGTTCAGCCTCAAACAGATATCTTCTCCAGGGAAATATTCTAATGGTACCACCAAGGAGATGCACACAGGTTTGATATTACTAACTAATGGAGAAAATCAATTTTTCTGTCATTGTGAAGATGTTGTTCACATCTTTGATTACATCCGCCTGTCCCTGGTTAAATATCACAGATGTTTACCTGCACCTTTCTTGGGAGATTGCCAATCAAAATGTCTGTGAAAATTTACCACTAAAATTGGGTGTGCAAGAAATGAATAAGCAAGAATATCATGGTCTTGGCATAGGAGTTGTTGGCTGTCACACAACTGCAGGCCGTTTGGCTATTGACATCTAGATTTTAATGAATCGACAAAGATCATTATAGGTTAAGGCAACAGTACATGTGTCACACAACTGCTGATTGTAGGTCATTCGTTTATTTTCATTTTCAAGCGCAGCATGATTTTATCCAGATGTCTGCATTGTTACCTGAATACGGCAAGTTTTTGCCTTCGAACAAAAGATATGGTTGTTGGTGTCATTTTCTGATCAAAAGATATTGTACTGTATCGATACCAAATGTCAGGGTATTTGTATTAGAACTAACAGAGATTTCACACATTCTGTGGCGATGTTCCAGTTGATCTCTGTGAGTAGCAGTCCATTAAAGTTCTTGAAGCATGGAATAATATTGTGACAAAACGGGATGATTTCATGGATTAAATTGTACCAAACAAGCACTTGGGAGTTTACTGCTTATCTCAAATATAACTAGTCCAATTATCTTTCGATTTTCATCCACTTCATTTATATTTAATAGAAAATATGAGTGAATATTCTGTTTGTTTTTTGTCTTGTTTACATGTAGATCACAACAGTCTATTGTATTACACGAGGATCAAGTGACAGTCCATAATATAGGCCAAAAATACGGTCCGCTCAAACTAATATGCACCTAATAGTCTAGGCTACTAGCCAGAAGTCTCGTTCAGTTTATCATCGGCGAAAGTATAGACTCCAAAAGCTTGTCTTGAATATTTCCATGCGTTACTACTAATTAAATATACACGTGCGCAGAAAGAACATGATACCCAATAAATCGCCAAATGCACTGTTGCCCCCAAAAATGTTAGCTACAATGGACTGTCCCCATATCTGACATATAATCATCTATTGCCTCATTTTACCATTGTTGCTATTATCTGGCTGCAAACAGACATCATCCCACCTACAGATGACTGTAACATGACACATGTACTGCTGCCTTCACCTGAAGGTACTAAATCATCCATGTCCATTCAGTACTGTGTAGATTGGCTATCAACATCTACATAGATGCACAAACACTCTCCAGGGAAAATCTTACTGTGTATTCATATACAGGGGTAAACAGGCCCAGGCACACCTCTGTCGAGATATGATTCACTGGGATCACGCAGAAGCTTCCATCAAAGAACAGCGATTGAATCAGGGTGGAGTGATTGGAATAATGACAATATATTGGGAAGAGATAAACACTAGATGTTTCTTACCTTTGCCTAGTTTCTTCATTAAATGACAGAACAAGTTTCTTCCACTTGAGGATGGAAGGATATTGGTCAGCATCAATATGACCCTCACCTACAGCACGAAGTACATCCAAATCCAACTTACTAGCTTCACTCCTGTTTGATAAACAACCAAGCAAATTGTAGTGTTTCATCAGTATCTCTTCTACACAAAATCTATACCTGATGGCTGTTCCATATTGGCATATATATTATGGCTGACAGATATATTCTTTTTAATTTAATAACTTGAAAAATGAAGAGAATTTTATGGTAGTTGGTAAAATAATACTTTTATAAATAAACGTTCTGCTGTTCATAAAATAGCCTTGACAAAACTTGTGTACTCTTAACTGTAACATCTAGTGGAATGCTAAAAGTAAACATAGCTTGAAAGATAATGTTGCAATCTGGATAACAAAACATGACCCTGGCCACACATTTTGCCCAGAAATGACAGTGCTGTTCGTCTGATTTAGCGGAGGTTGAATGCCAGTACACACTAAAACAGAGATTAGACTGACCCCCTCAATGGTGTGAGAATCGGAACACACTCTCAAATCGTTAGATTATATTTTGATGTGGAAATTCTTCGTGAATTATATTTGAAAAACAAGATATTAAATTCTCGGTTGTCAAATTTTGGAACTAGGGGAGAAAGTTATTCTCTCACTGAATGTCACCTACCCTTGAATAAAAACACAACAGGAGCCTCTCCTCGTCTGCTGCCAAGGTGTTCTAGGAGACTGTATGACGATGTTACCTCCCCTATAAGGTGACTGGCTACTTGACTCTCTCAGGCTATCATTATTACTGGAATTCTTGTTTGAACATTCAGGCCCTGAATTTCTATCAGAACAATCAGATATATCTGTAGATTTCAGTCCCCCAGTGGCCGATACTTCCTTTGACTGTGCGAGACCTGAATCTGATTTCTTTGACAGATCATCCTGATGTTGTGAAAGTTTTAGGCTTTCGAAGTCTTCTGCTAGAGAATTCATCATTCTGTCAACGGTGCCAGGAGATAGTACGTTACTGACTTGGGCTGCTCTCAGTGTATCCATGGATGGACTTGTGCAAGGACTTGTGGCTATTACAGGTTCATAGTCTTTTGACCCAACATTACACTGACCCGGGTCCGTTTGAGCACACCTGTACATATTGAAAGAATTAGTGGATGAAGGCTCAGATTTCATTTGCATTGCCAAGATTAGTTTATGATCTAACTCGTTCAAAATCTCACCCATTTTGTCATCAGCCATTCTACATGTTTTGGTACCATCTGAATTTAAATTACCATCTTCAAACACTTCGTCCTGATCAAACCCCTCAGATGTGTCAAGAGAATTGTGAAACTTTTCTCCCTCTGAATCCGAATCGCTTGACTTGGAGTTTCCTGATGAACAGCTGGCATAACTGGATCCAGATGATGAAGATCCAGAAGAATGATCATCATCATCTTGATGTTTCGAAGTCTCGAGTCTTGCTGATGAATCATCGACTGCCTGAACTTCAGGAGTAATGTCCCCTCGACAGACTCTCCCAGGAGAGGAATGCCCTAGTAAATTCTCTGTCTCAGACAGGCCAGTATCAGATGAGTATTCTATTAACCTCGGATTCTCTCGTTCATATACAATATCCACCATGCTGTTGTTTTTCAGATTTTTCTCCAATAACCTGTCCTGAACTGTCAAAGCATCTGGAGAATGAAGAGTTGAACTTTGTTTTTTCAAATATCTTTCTAAAAGCGCTAAGCCCTTGGCGGAGCTCAGATCTATGTATGTGTTCAGAAAGTCCCAGTATTCTGTCCATGGTACATCCAAATCCTGGGCCAGTTTTCTGAAATAAAGATAGAGGACACTTGTATTGTGCATACAGCTCCAACTTCGAGATGAAAATGTGTTGATAAACTATGTGGACTGCAGCAGTTGCCTTCAGGCTAACTTATCTCTGGTCATCAAACAGTAGGGTTATTTTGAGATGTCGAGTCATGATAATTGTAACATTCCTTTGATGGTAGGGAATTGGGGAGATATCTGTCATTTGTAGATTGTGGTGCTTCTAAAATTATGAAGGTATCTTGTTGAATATATCCTATATCAGCCCATGTTAGCATACAGAACCCCCCAGTTTCCTTGGGTTTTGAAGGATGCCACTATTGCGACACCACTTCATAACTCTGAAATAGCTATGGTACTGGCTTCTGTACTGCAGAAAATTTTGTTGATCGTGTTAATTATCTCCCCTGACCCACCTGCCAATCCTCTCCACACCTTTATCGCTGTCTTCCCTTCGTATGTCTTGATGTCGTTTTCTCACACGGTTGGGACTTCCTGATGGAGGTGTCTTCCACTGTTTGTGGAAAGCATCAGCCTGTAGAGAGAAAGGGCAATAGAGATAATAGGGACAGAACTGAAGTTAACTCCTTAATAAAGCTACATCATATAAAATACTGTTGTCATATATTTTAGACCCTTGTGTCCCAAAATTGATTAACTCCAAATTTTACTGGGATACCAGCAGAGAAAAATAGTTTTCACTGCTGGCTTATTGACATAGAATGTTCTTCTGACTCACATTGCATTCTTGGGCATATATGTTAAAGAATACAAATGTCCACAAACATGCAACAAATCTGTATTAATCATAGCCAAGAAGAATGCCCTGAAAAAGATGAGGTAATCCAAGGGAGTGCAGGTGAACAAATTCAATAAAATGTTATAAAATTGTACCAGAGAGCATAACATGCTAAAGAGTTCTACCCTAGAAGGAGTCATGGGTCCAGCATATGCCCTCACAACCAGTGGAGGATCCTTGGGACTGTTAGGTGTCAGTGACACAGGAAGTGACCTTTGTGTAGAGTCAGGTGACCAGGGTTCACCAATCACAGGCTGAGTACAGTTGTCCTCAGATCTCAGCAATGGAACGAAGCAGCAACCTGGAATAATATTGAACTGTATTCAAGTATTCAATATAGGTAGATAAACATGTACAGTAATATACTATTCATACAGGAGACTTATGTAGCATTCAATCAATTAACGAGTATGTACTTGGTAGGATAGACACTTACGTAGCATTTACTGAAATACTTTGGATGTATGTATATGGGAGACACATCTGTGTTATTTAGATGTACTTGGGAAGAAATAAACTTCTACAGCATTTATTGAACTATCTCTAATGAACTAGGTAGGCTATATGACATGTCTGAGAGAAATACGTGTATGGTACAAATTCATCTCTATAGATTTTACTCCTGCCCAGAACTGTAGTTTCCATGACCATACCATCCTGGCTTCATTTGTTGTGCATGTATCTGAAAACAGCCCTTAAAAGCCCTTGTACCAAATTCTGAGGGCAGAACATAGCTTTTTAGTGTGACTGGGTACAAATAATCAGGTTAGGGAAATCCCACTCTCTAAAATGAAGGTAAAAAGGGTCATTTTCGCTCTAATCAGTTCACATAATGAATTCAGCAAAATCCTTCTGAGGCGCATACAGACATATCTATCCGCATTAAATGGTAGTAAAAAAGTAAATTGTCATCTATCTACTTTGCATAATAATAGGCCAAACATCCTTCGCGCCGCTCAAACAACATTGGCTGGTTCTTCACATGGCAAATCAATTTTATGACATGGAACAATAGCTAAATCAATGCGCCTGAAATTTTGATGCATTGGTTATCAAGGAATCAAAATTTATTGAGCAAAAACAACCTTTTTTACCTCCACTTTAGAGAGTGGGATCGTCCTAACCTGATAATGTAATACCATTGAAAAAGGAAGGACACATCATACCAGCCTGATATTTATATGGTCATCAAATACAAATAATAATTACCTTCCAAGAGATCAAGAATCTTTTGTTTAGCTTCTGAACAGTTTCCGTAGCAGCGTGAACATACAATCTACAAGAAAGTAGGACCAGAAGTATAGGAGTGCATTTATATTATTATTCAACAGGGTCAGTATAATGAGGGACAGATCTGACCATGACAGGACAAGTTGACCACAGTGACAGTTCATCATGATAATGAACAGATTTGACCATGACCAATTGACTGCATTCTCTCATTGTGTAACCTCCCAAACTGTCAGTGTTACAACCTCTGACTGCACAGGTCCACAAAACATGGCATGTATCACATTCAATCTGTATGTGAGAGAGATGTAAAATACATCCATATATAATCTTATAGAAGATTGAATGAGTTAGATGCTTAACTATTTGTAAAGTGCACATAGTGTGATGTCCTGTTAAACTGTATCATCGTTTAGTAATGGTTCATGCTGATTGCCCGACAGCCATGCGCACAAAAACTGCGTGCTGTGTTGTTAATCCCAATGGATAAGGTACATTTGACAGTAGGAAGTATACAATCCAGGGCTTATTTTTCCACGGGAATCCGATTCCCGTCAGCACTCCCGCAAAATAATCCAACAGATTCCCATAAAATATTAGCAATCTGTATAGAAATGATAGCATTGGATTCCCATGTATTCCCATAGAGCTGGGTTGAGAGAATCTATTTGGATTCCTGTGAATTTTGACGAAAAACAAGGCCTGCAATCTGATGCCTTGAAAATGGTTGAACATAGTGAGTGATATTGAGAAACAGATTTGGCCATTGCCAGTTGACTGCATTGAGTGATGGTTCATCATCATGATAATGAGGGTCAGATTTGAACATGCAGTGAGGGATGGTTTATCATCATGATAATGAGGGACAGATTTGAACATGCAGTGAGGGATGGTTCATCGTCATGATAATGAGGGTCAGATTTGAACATGCAGTGAGGGATGGTTCATCATCATGATAATGAGGGACAGATTTGAACATGCAGTGAGGGATGGTTCATCGTCATGATAATGAGGGACAGATTTGAACATGCAGTGAGGGATGGTTCATCATCATGATAATGAGGGACATATCTGACCATGCAGTGAGGGATGGTTCATCGTCATGATAATGAGGGACAGATTTGAACATGCAGTGATGGTTCATCATCATGATAATGAGTTCATGCAGTCATCATGATAATGAGGGACAGATTTGAACATGCAGTGAGGGATGGTTCATCGTCATGATAATGAGGGACAGATTTGAACATGCAGTGAGGGATGGTTCATCATCATGATAATGAGGGACATATCTGACCATGCAGTGAGGGATGGTTCATCGTCATGATAATGAGGGACAGATTTGAACATGCAGTGAGGGATGGTTCATCATCATGATAAAGAGGGACAGATTTGAACATGCAGTGAGGGATGGTTCATCATCATGATAATGAGGGACAGATTTGAACATGCAGTGAGGGATGGTTTATCATCATGATAAAGAGGGACAGATTTGAACATGCAGTGAGGGATGGTTTATCATCATGATAAAGAGGGACAGATTTGAACATGCAGTGAGGGATGGCAGTGAGGGATGGTTCATCGTCATGATAATGAGGGACAGATTTGAACATGCAGTGAGGGATGGTTCATCATGCAGATTTGAACATGCAGTGAGGGATGGTTCATCATCATGATAAAGAGGGACAGATTTGAACATGCAGTGAGAGATGGTTCATCATCATGATAATGAGGGACAGATTTGAACATGCAGTGAGGGATGGTTTATCATCATGATAAAGAGGGACAGATTTGAACATGCAGTGAGGGATGGTTTATCATCATGATAAAGAGGGACAGATTTGAACATGCAGTGAGGGATGGTTTATCATCATGATAAAGAGGGACAGATTTGAACATGCAGTGAGGGATGGTTCATCATTTTGATAATGAGGGACATATCTGACCATGCAGTGAGGGATGGTTCATCATCATGATAATGAGGGTCAGATTTGAACATGCAGTGAGGGATGGTTCATCATCATGATAATGAGGGACAGATTTGAACATGCAGTGAGGGATGGTTCATCATCATGATAATGAGGGACAGATTTGAACATGCAGTGAGGGATGGTTCATCATCATGATAATGAGGGACAGATTTGAACATGCAGTGAGGGATGGTTCATCATCATGATAATGAGGGACAGATTTGAACATGCAGTGAGGGATGGTTCATCATTTTGATAATGAGGGACATATCTGATCATGCAGTGAGGGATGGTTCATCATCATGATAATGAGGGACATATCTGACCATGCAGTGAGGGATGGTTCATCGTCATGATAATGAGGGACAGATTTGAACATGCAGTGAGGGATGGTTCATCATCATGATAATGAGAGACAGATTTGAACATGCAGTGAGAGATGGTTCATCATCATGATAATGAGGGTCAGATTTGAACATGCAGTGAGGGATGGTTCATCATCATGATAATGAGGGACAGATTTGAACATGCAGTGAGGGATGGTTCATCGTCATGATAATGAGGGACATATCTGACCATGCAGTGAGGGATGGTTCATCGTCATGATAATGAGGGACAGATTTGAACATGCAGTGAGGGATGGTTCATCATCATGATAATGAGGGACATATCTGACCATGCAGTGAGGGATGGTTCATCGTCATGATAATGAGGGACAGATTTGAACATGCAGTGAGGGATGGTTCATCATCATGATAATGAGGGACATATCTGACCATGCAGTGAGGGATGGTTCATCGTCATGATAATGAGGGACAGATTTGAACATGCAGTGAGGGATGGTTCATCATCATGATAATGAGGGACAGATTTGAACATGCAGTGAGGGATGGTTCATCATCATGATAATGAGGGACATATCTGACCATGCAGTGAGGGATGGTTCATCGTCATGATAATGAGGGACAGATTTGAACATGCAGTGAGGGATGGTTCATCATCATGATAATGAGGGACATATCTGACCATGCAGTGAGGGATAGTTCATCGTCATGATAATGAGGGACAGATTTGAACATGCAGTGAGAGATGGTTCATCATCATGATAATGAGGGACATATCTGACCATGCAGTGAGGGATGGTTCATCGTCATGATAATGAGGGACATATCTGACCATGCAGTGAGGGATGGTTCATCATCATGATAATGAGGGACATATCTGACCATGCAGTGAGGGATGGTTCATCGTCATGATAATGAGGGGACAGATTTGAACATGCAGTGAGAGATGGTTCATCATCATGATAATGAGGGACATATCTGACCATGCAGTGAGGGATGGTTCATCATCATGATAAAGAGGGACAGATTTGAACATGCAGTGAGGGATGGTTCATCATCATGATAAAGAGGGACAGATTTGAACATGCAGTGAGGGATGGTTCATCATCATGATAATGAGGGACAGATTTGAACATGCAGTGGGGGATGGTTCATCATTTTGATAATGAGGGACATATCTGACCATGTAGTGACAGGGTTTCATAGAAGTCCAAATTTTTGCCACCGGATACTGAAAATTCAATATTTTTTTCACCTGAATTGAGTATTTTTACGTTTTTGTCGCCCGCCGACAGACTTCTATTGAGTTTATTTCTAATTTTGCAACCGCCATGAGTAATGTATATAACAAATTTTCATACGACCATCAATGGAGCCTGTCAATACCGCTATGTATTTGAATTGTGAAAATAAAGCAACAAACAGATAATTTAACATCTTCAGTTTTATGTTCTTAATTTACCAAGGTCTAAGATACCATCTATTTTCAGCACATTATGTCACATTGTGGATGTCAACAATACAAGATTACACAAGGCAATTCAAATTAATTTTTAAAATTACAAACTTAGTAATTTTGAATGAAATCGAATCACGATGTATCAGTTCCTGGCTTGCAAATGATGTCCAATTTAAGTATGCAAGTTTTGAAACGTTTCAGCTACGCTAATTAAAAACCACTTGGATCTGGACCAGACTTCCCTTTCAAAATCTTACATTATAATTTTTGCGTGGGAATTTCAACTTTTTCAAAAGATTTGATGTGAAATTTGTCAAATATTCAGACTAAAATTAAAAGTCCAGTACAACTCCAGGGTCAGATTCAAAAGAGAAATTAAAAAAAGAGAGATGAAAAGACAATGCCAAAAAAATTACACGATTGAAGACAACCAATTGTCATAACTGCAGCTAGTCCTTGGCGACCATAAACTCATAAAATGAAATGAATTAGAGAATTCTGCTTGAAAAGGCGCACAATTTTGTAAACTATTGCGCGAAGGCAGCTGGCTCACTTTTGATAGGATAATGCGGACTCTAGACAGATACATAAGTTTACCATGTTTGGTTATTGAAGGCTGCAAATAAGTGCCAAACAGTTTGACTTGACCACCCTTATTGAAAGAATGGATTTGCCCATAACGTGTCGTTTGACCTAAATCATGTAAATGCAGTACGCCAGACTTTTGTTGATGGGGCAAGCATTTGAAATGTTTCTGTGCTGCCCTAATGTGGGACACTTGTTTCAGGATAATAGACAGATCAGTTAAATTCAATGCCAGAAAATGGATGCCTAGTCTAGTAATTTTAAAAATCAACTTCAGTTGTTTTGGTTGTTTGCACCATGGAGGTAAAAATCTGATCCGATTTTACCTCCATGTTTGCACCATCTCATTAAATTTTAAAAAAGTTTTGACAGTATAAAAAAATTTCAAGTCTTCTTTATGTATCTTTAAATCACAGAATGATCTAGTCAGGTTTATATTGTGGCTAAATCAGTTCGCTGTCTTTGAATTATCCATTTAAACTTTATAAACTACTGTACTATCAAACTTTGGTTTCAGTTTCAACATCGTACAATGCGTACATGCGAACGACATGCCAGTTTCTTTACAACAACAACACGACAAGATCGTTCAACTTTGAGTGAAAACAAATGCCCTATGCGAAGATTACATCGTCTGCTTTATCATAAATACTATTCAGCGATGGTCAGATATTTACCAGTCCATTCCAAGGAGAGTTAGACGTCTTTGGGGGCTTATTCATTCCCACGTGTCAAACTTTCCCAGCTATATTTTTCCGCCACACAGCGCAATTCGGATACCTCCACATACATTTAGTATGATTACAGGCTTTAGGGTTACCGACGGCATGACCCCGATAACAGTTCGGGAAACGGACATGAATAATTAGCGGTCGGCAAACCGAAGTTTAACTGAGCGGTACCGAATCACACGGAAATGACCGAAGATGCCGACCTATTTTTTTCTGGTATTCCCCATTTCCCGATTGTTTGTCCGCAATAGATTCTTTCGATTATAAATTAAGAAATTACGAAGTATTGGCCTTTGGAGACTTCAGTTTTTTCCCAAAATTTCAGTTTTTCCCTTCTAAAACACTCAGACTTCAGTTTTTTGGTGGCAAAATTGAGTTTTTACGGGAGTTTTGACACCGAATACCGGTGTCAAAACACGACGTGTATGAAACCCTGAGTGAGGGATGGTTCATCATCATGATAATGAGGGACATATCTGACCATGCAGTGAGGGATGGTTCATCGTCATGATAATGAGGGACAGATTTAACATGCAGTGAGGGATGGTTCATCATCATGATAATGAGGGACAGATTTCAACATGCAGTGAGGGATGGTTCATCATCATGATAATGAGGGACAGATTTGAACATGCAGTGAGGGATGGTTCATCATCATGATAATGAGGGACAGATTTGAACATGCAGTGAGGGATGGTTCATCATCATGATAATGAGGGACAGATTTGAACATGCAGTGAGGGATGGTTCATCATTATGATAATGAGGGTCAGATTTGAACATGCAGTGAGGGATGGTTCATCATTATGATAATGAGGGTCAGATTTGAACATGCAGTGAGGGATGGTTCATCAACATGATAATAAGGGACAGATTTGAACATGCAGTGAGGGATGGTTCATCGTCATGATAATGAGGGACATATCTGATCATGCAGTGAGGGATGTTTCATCATCATGATAATGAGGGACAGATTTGAACATGCAGTGAGGGATGGTTCATCATCATGATAATGAGGGACAGATTTGAACATGTAGTGAGAGATGGTTCATCATCATGATAATGAGGGACAGATTTGAACATGTAGTGAGGGATGGTTCATCATCATGATAATGAGGGACAGATTTGAACATGCAGTGCAGGATGGTTCATCATCATGATAATGAGGGACAGATTTGAACATGCAGTGAGGGATGGTTCATCATTATGATAATGAGGGTCAGATTTGAACATGCAGTGAGGGATGGTTCATCATCATGATAATAAGGGACAGATTTGAACATGCAGTGAGGGATGGTTCATCGTCATGATAATGAGGGACATATCTGATCATGCAGTGAGGGATGTTTCATCATCATGATAATGAGGGTCAGATTTGAACATGCAGTGAGGGATGGTTCATCATCATGATAATGAGGGACAGATTTGAACATGCAGTGAGGGATGGTTCATCATCATGATAATAAGGGACAGATTTGAACATGCAGTGAGGGATGGTTCATCGTCATGATAATGAGGGACATATCTGATCATGCAGTGAGGGATGTTTCATCATCATGATAATGAGGGTCAGATTTGAACATGCAGTGAGGGATGGTTCATCATCATGATAATGAGGGACAGATTTGAACATGCAGTGAGGGATGGTTCATCGTCATGATAATGAGGGACAGATTTGAACATGCAGTGAGGGATGGTTCATCATCATGATAATGAGGGACAGATTTGAACATGCAGTGAGAGATGGTTCATCATCATGATAATGAGGGACAGATTTGAACATGTAGTGAGGGATGGTTCATCATCATGATAATGAGGGACAGATTTGAACATGCAGTGAGGGATGGTTCATCATTGAGATAATGAGGGACAGATTTAAACATGCAGTGAGGGATGGTTCATCATCATGATAATGAGGGACAGATTTGGACATGCAGTGAGGGATGGTTTATCATCATGATAATGAGGGTCAGATTTGAACATGCAGTGAGGGATGGGTGAGTGAGTGAGTGAATAGAATTTAACGTCACTTTCAACAATATTTCAGCTATATCACGATGAACCAACTAAGCACCACCCAGCCCAGTTGTGTTCCTGCTACTTCAAAGAATAAATCTTTGAAGCAGCATGGAACCAGACACCCTCCATCCACCCCATAAAACACAGAGGACAGAGCACAAGACACAGACACAGTGAGGGATGGTTCATCATCATGATAACAAGGGACAGATTTGACTATGGCCAGTTGACAATGGTGAGTGATGGTAGACATACCTCTGCTGGAGATTCTCCATGTTTGTTGAGAAAGCCACGATCAATTCTGGGATGGGAGATTAATACCTCCACAACGTCTACGAATCCAAACTTACACGCAAAGTGTAGAGGGCTCTCACAGTTCTGTTACACAAAACATAAATAGTGATTTATATGGAGATGGAAATAAAGGAAATACAGCATTTTTTTGTAATTTTCTCTCGTTCTTTTTATGTTACTTTATTGGTGGAAATATCAGCTAATCTACTTCACTTGTTTTTATTACAAGTATTTTGTCTCTTAGTAGCTACTGAAAATTGCTACAAACTTGATATCTCAAGTTTGACTGAATTCAGATGTGAAAATATGCATTGCTTATCTGCCCTTGTTTGTGACATTATATCAAACCCCCAAGGCTGATGTTATAGTCCGTCATCTTCAGTCTTCAGGCTACTGGTCTGATGTGACATCATAATATTTTTCTCCAGGTAACAAAGTTTGAACAACTTCTAGCAGACTATCTTCAACTACTAACAAGAGACTTCAATATATGCCCGCGCACACCGTTGACCGTAGAAATCAAAACTTAAGAAACACAAATTTTAAGAGTCCAGTTAATTTGTTGGTATAAATAGTTGACCTGTAACTGCATGGAAACCAATATTTAACAGAAAAATAGACCGCCAAAACTACTTATTGCATTATACGACCTATCTCACCAAACAAAGTAGATAGGTTGACATTTCTTTCATTATTAAATCTATAAAAAATATTAAAAGAAAACTTAAAACCCCCATCTCACCTTTTGAGAACATGATTAAGACTAGCTAAAAACAAACTATACAGGTGACATTTATATTATATCCAGCAGCAAGTTTTCCAAGCTGAAGAAATGTGTAAAGATGTAATCATCAGAGGCCCCCGAGCATTCCATAGGTAAATATTCAATTGGTATTCCATTGTTAACTCCACTATCCCAACAGTATGCCAGATTTAACCAGTGTCATAAAAAATCTTTACCTGTAAAGCAACACTAGGATACTTCTAGACTTGCCCAGCTTCATGTACCTACCCCTTTGTCTGGCATATTAAGATAGAGGTCAGTCAGGAACTTGATTCTGTTATTACACGTTTCCTCTGTGTCCAGTGTGTAAAGTGTCTTAATGAAGTCAGGGTCCTGGATAGTATCTAGAATCAGCTGACATGTTGATGGCTGGTTACTCTTGGCTGCAACATGGAGTGCATTATAGCGGAATCCCTCCTGTTTAATGGATATATTATATGCTCGCATAAGCCAATATAAAAAAATATCAAGGAAATGGTTACACTGAAGATATGAACATGAATTCGTAGCCATGGAAGCGTGTTTATATAAAATTCACTTTAAGCATAATAACAAAATTTATACATATGATGAAATATGGGTACATTGACAAAGGAGACAGCTATTATGAAACTCTACCAACCTCCAATGAAAATTTACTCTTGCTTATATTTTTGACATACCATTCATTCGATGGTGAGCCACCACCCATAGCTAGAATTATCTAGTCCCCCACCTCTCCCCCACCACAAACACACAATCCTTCTGACAATAAGGAGAAAGGTAGTAGTTAGAAAGTTTGTCTGTCTTGCTGAACTCAGTTTATAGTTTATATAAAAGAGATCCCACTGTGAAAGCCACATCAGTTGAGTTACAGCTGTCAGCATAAATAATACGGTTTAAATCTGCAAAAGTTATCTCCAGTGAAAATACTTTGAAGGAGAAACCACAAAAGATAATGTGTGCAAATAGTAAGGCATTTAGAGTACATGGTTATAGATGGACCTGTAATATAACAGGGGTGTCACCACTACTGATCACATAACGGGGGTTCTTCCAAACAGTCTTCCTGAAAGCCTCGTCCTCTCCTTTCTCTATCATCTTCCGAAGACAAAGCAGCTCAGGCATTTTGGGGGCTTTAAATGGCATAGCTTCCACAGACACTCCAGTGGATAGTCCTTGGGAAGTATCAGTCTGGAAGAAATGACCAGCAATATTAGGTGAACAATGTTCTTTCATCACAAATCCCCATGTTTAGTGAAAATACAGAGGATGATCATCAACATCAATTCAACCCATAAGGGTTTTGTTCTCAAACACATGCTTCTAAGTCAATATTTTTAAAAATTCCAATTTTGACTAATTAAGCTACACACATCATGCACATGGTACATACATGTTGTGTTTTATTCTTGTCCTCTAACTTTAATGCAAAACCTGACACTTAATTCTCCATACATAATCAATTAACTACAATAAAACTTGAAGAAGGTAGATACCAGTGGTGATGTCATTGGAGATGGACAAACTTGCTCGGCTTTTGTTCTAGAAAATCGTTCAGCTTCTTCCAAGGATTTGAACATCTTGAACCGGGATCCTTTGTGCATCTTAACTGCCTTCAATGCTGAAACTTTGTCAGTGAAGACAAGCTTCAGATCTGTAATACAAAATTATAGGTAGGATCCATGAGTGTTTCAATCCAAGATTTTACAATTAATACACAGTATTAACAAAATTACAATTTTCATTTTCCAAGCATCATCCATCCAGGGTGACAAGTATTTAAACAACTTGTGCATGTAGTGGAGCACATGAAGTGGATGAAATTATATTTAGTGTTCTAAACAGAACCCAGGGCCGATTTCATGAAGCCTCACTTGACTTGAACTTTGAAGGGCAATTTTCACACTTGACTAAGTGCACTTTTTAAGTTGTGTTTCATCAAACATTTTTGGCCACACTTGGTCATGTTGGTCAAGTAATGTTTGAAGTGATCTTTTTGGAACTCTTTTGTGCGGGTTGGTAATAAATAGTACCCCCGTAAAACCAAGTGTATGCACAAAATACTTGATGCGCAGGAGCTGATCGGTAGAATTTCAGGTGTCAAATAAATATAAATGTGCCATTTTTTGGATATATGAGACGTACCTTATGTTGCATGGGCACATGAAAAAAAAAAATGAAAAACATATTTTTTGACACCATCTCCCTTTATAACAGGTCATTTCAAGTAAGTTTTTATTTCAAGTGCGGTTTTCAAGGGAGGTCCAACCACACTTGAACTCAACTGCGATTTCAGGTTCAAGTGAACTTCATGAAAAGCAAAAACTCAAGTGAAGGGAGGTTTCAAGTGCACTTGAACTTTCAAGTGTGAAAATTGCCTAAAGTGAGGTTTCATGAAATTGGTCCCTGGTGACCCATATGGCAGTGAAACATACACTTATATTGGAAAGGCAGAGATGATAAACTTAATTATTTCATTCTCCCCAGCATTTCAGCCCTATTGTCACTTCCAAAATATATCTTCATGTATGGAACAGTTTGGCCCTAGCCTGAAAACATTGGCTAAGGAGTCTATTTTTTTTTGGTTGTTGTTGCCGAACCGGACTCCTTAGCCCGAATCACTGTTACAGATCGAAACAGAAAGAAACAAATAGGATGTCAGTCGCTCGAGATCTTTCACTGCACACGGCGTGGGGAATTGAGACAGAGGCACGAAAAGCATAATTTTATCGAATAAATAATATGATTTTGCATCTGATAATCAACTAATGACTCATTCCGTTAGACGGAATCTCCTTCCAAACTCAGATTTTGTCATCAAACTCGTCAAGTTGCCATCATTTTTCAGTCTTGTAGAAGTATCGTTGAGAGAACGAGATTTCTCGACTGACCTTTCTGATCACGTGACTCGTCCATTTCACCAGTCAGACAACCAGACAGCTGTATTTAGTCATGTGATCAGAAAGGTCACGATACTAGTGCGCACGCGTGCCCAAGTCTCGCAGCGCTGCAGTCTGAGAAAAAGGCGGTAAACATCGAAAATGAGCGTTTATTGTGTTTTCTTCATCGCCACTAATTTTTTTGAGTCTCAAACAGTCATGAGAGATGGTACATGGTCAAAGAAGCTCAGGTGAGACAAACAGTATCAAATTGGCATATTTTTTCTCTCCCATTTCATTATTTTCGTCAGCGAAAGATTGAGAAAAGGCACTTTTCAGAAGACCAGCTTTTATCGCCACATTTTAACCTACATCGACTCTGAGCTGTGATTATAGGAATGCCACGCCCCCTTACCCATTATTCACCTATCACAGCTAGAGTATCTGAGTTATTGGCCCCTTGCTGTCTGACCTTCATAGCATCAATAACTGAAGTGCATAGTCCCTGTCTGATCAGTTCTTCATGTTCTTGGTGATCCATGATCAGTCGATGGAAGAGTAGTCAGAGTTAATCCGTTGACATGCTATTGTCATTGGTGGATGGTCTCGTAAAACAGGCACTGAAAGATGCTACTAGCGAGGAGTAAACATGGGGAGCCTTGATGGGATAATAATTTTGGACTAGAGCCTTATGGGCTTCAATATACACCTGTACACACAAATTTTAAGAGTTTCTAGTCAATTATCATTTGAATCCAGTATGAATTTGGAGGACCTTGAAGTAATTCTCCAAAAGATATCAATACTAGAATTTGACCTTGATAAAATAGGTCACGGTCAGCCATATTCAATAGGTTTCAGACCCATCACCAGTTGCTCATCATATGAATTTGGAGAGCCTGACAATCTTTCAAGAGATATTGTGTTAACAAGCAAAATGAACAGACAGACGGACAATCCACACAATACCCTTGGCCAAAATTGGCCAATAAATAGGCTTCTTCTTCATCACAATTCACAATCTCTGAACTGTAATTATAGCATAAACATAACAATTATTTACTCTTTTTTTTCGCCCACAGTGACTTTGACATTTTGACATATAAATGAATAGGGTTCCTCTTTGCCCCATGGGAAAGATATACCAATGCATGACCTGAAACTGGAGATATCTCACAGCTTATCAAAGTTAACAAACAGACAGATACAAAGAAATGGATTAAACACAGAAAACTTGATCGCACATACGATCCCATCTATTGACCGACACATAAAAATTGTAGAGAGAAAGAGAGAGAGAGAATTGTGGTGTAACGTTGCATTCAACCGTAACTCTCTCTCTCTCTCTACAATTTTTATGTGCCTGTCAATAGATGGGTAAAAGTTGTAGTAATGCAGGAGTCGAATGAAATCTTCTCCACCCCCCAGCCACAGGCAAGGGTCGGGCTTAGTGGGACATTACCTGGAGATTCACAAGATTACGCCCAGAGAGTGGGGCTTTCACACGTTTTCAGTCCCCTACCAGGGCAAGTCTAATACCTTTCAGCGGAGGAAGTATAACTGGTTGAGGATTTAGGTGGAGATTTACATCAATAGTTTATTTTACCCATTAATTGTAGTCGATTGAGGTTTAGATTGGGATTTACTTCAGTATTTTACCAAAGGGTTTAGGGGATTAAACGTTTAACAACAGCTATTTCTTAAGGGTGAAGGAGGGGGTTAACTGACTCGGTAAGGTGTTTGCAAGATTAGCATTATTATCACATTATAGTTGCACCTGTAATTGGCCCTTCAGATGAGCTGTCTGGAGGAAGACTGACGGCATAGAAAACCTGGCCTTGTTGGTTAGTCACTTCGTCTCTATCTCCCGTAACATCACTCCCTCCCTTGGATCCATCTTCACTATCAGAATTCGGCCCCCTTGGCACAGAACTTCCCCCGCTTTCAGAAATTTGAGCATTCTGGTCATTTTCATCAGCGGGATATCTTTCTTGAAAGATCTTTTTAGCTAATTTCTTCAAGAACAGAGATTTTGTTGTCTTTGTGATTGGCCCAACCGATTCGCCGTACGTCTGCAGTCGACGACGGAGGTTCTCCACCGTTATCTCCGAGATCTCCAGCAGAATTTCGTCCATAACGATGCTACGTATTCTAACAATGTTCTGGTTCAAATGTAACAATATAACATGACGACGTTATGCACCTATGGATTAAAATCGTTATTTTGTGTCTGTGTTTTCATTTTGAATGCAGCATGATGCTAAACCGGAAGTGCAGTTTGACGGGTGTTTAGCGGTATTGTAAAGCGATGGTTGATTGGTTCTCTACAGTCTACTGTACTTTCAACCAATCGCCTTCAACGTCACAAGGGCAATTCAATTCAATTCTTTATTGCATGATATGGGGTAGTTGACGCGGTGGAGAAGATGAGGAGGCAGAAAGTTGTTATGTTTAACTTTGTTTAATTTGTTAAAATGAATTATGAAGATACAAGAATTTAATTGAAAGGTAACTCTTTTCGCATGATCAGCTGAATAACTTTCAACCGGAGCGACAACAGTGTGTCCACTGTTTGGTGAATAGGGTTATTTGTACGATAGTTGCAGAAGAAATAATTTGAAATTGAGTTGAGATACGCCCACCTCCACTGCAGGTTGGCTTTGATCATTCCCTCTGTGAACTACTCTAAAAAATGGGGTTTGCACATTTGCGTTTTCGTCGAGGAGTTGCTTTTTATTGTGTAATATGTAATAGTGTGTTATTGAACAGCATAATATATTGATTAAAATGAAATATTTTGGACGTACTCATTAGTTGAATTGTCAAATTTGGAGTTATCCCCCTTGTCACAATAAGGGCGATAACTCCATGTCATGTTTCATTTTTAACAAAAAATACCTAAAGTTGTAAAAACTCTAAAGTAACTTTATAATGTTCCTATTGTTGTATCTTATAGTAAATCGAGAAACCTCTCTGATATATTCTGCCTATCTTGACTGAAGTGATTTTTTTTCTTCATGATCAGGACAACATGTGGAACATAACAAGTGGACATAATTGTATTGAATGCACAATTTTCATCGCTCATGTTTGATAGCAGAGGAAGTTGGAGAGGTGTATTTCATTCCATAATTACTGTCATACTGAATATTAAAGTAACTCTATTGTTTTTTCATCTTTTTGTATATTTCAACTGTACATATATTTCATTTAATTCTAGTTTTTCCTTGTTTCAGATACCAATCTATGTCAATAACCAGTTTCCCACCATATCAACTCATATTCTGCTGCTTTCGGCTGCATTAACCATTCCATCAGCTAACTGAATCTACCTGCCATTTACCATCCCCTTCCATCAGCAATTATCAGTCCCATTTTAACTGCCTATATCCTGCCATATTAGCAAACGTTAACCCTAATTACAATCACATTCAATCGTAGCAACAACTAAACCCTCATTCCCACTTTGCTTTCCACCAAGCAAATACCAAATTCACATTTTGTTTCGCACCATAGGGAAAACCAAACTTCCATTCTAACTGCTTTGCCTCACAGCAACAACAGAAACCCATTCAAATTGCTGTTCTTGGAATCAACTAACAAATTTCCTTTCTATCTGCTTGCTGCTTTCCATCATTCTTCTTCCCGTGATAGTACTGAGCAAGTAATCTTCTATTCTAACCACTTACAACTATGGTATCAACCAATCCCTCATTCTTCAAACTGCTTCCCACCATAGCAACAACTGAACTGCACCATTCTAACTTCATTCATCGATGGCAGCACAGATCTTCCATTCTAACTGCTTCCCACCATCAGCAACAATCAATCCCTCATTAGAGCATTTTCACAAAGCTGACTTTTACTTTTATTGTTATCCACTGCAATGTATAGATCTAGATTCAGGCTTTGTCATATCTGGGATCTAATACTTTATCCCAGGTCATATCAAAACATCTTCCAGCTGTAACCTGTCTTCTAACCACACAGCTTATCTCCATCTCATCTCACTTGCTCACAATGTCTTACCACAGTGTACCATCATAACATTACATTTGATCTGCATTAAAGGTTCCACAGGGCCAGTCCCACAAACATACACATCTGTCCACTGGTACTACGCATAGGTATTATATATATGGTATCACCTGCAACCTTATATAATCATGGACTATCAGAAATTTGAGGACGAGCCTGATGCTGATGGACCAGGGGAGATAACTGGAGGAGATGATGTGCAGATTGACCTGGAGGAGCCAGAGAAGATGGGATCTGAGTTTTACAAAGATGATGACAAGAAACAGGACAGAGATTACATAGATGATCCATCAGTGGTAACTCCACCTAAAACAAAGCTGGAGTAAGTTATTATGGAATAGTATCATTTTTGTTCTTTTGGCAGCTCTGGCCTATGAACCTTAACCCTGTGTCACCCAAATTGTTAATTTGAAATATTCTGCCCAGTACTGGGAATGAATCTGATAGGCTATAATTATGGATAGCAGGTTCCTGGTCAGAAGGTGTGAGTGTCAGGTTACTTGGGTAAATGGAGATAACCAAGTATGGTAGATGGAAGGTTCTCACTATACATAATACAACCAAACTGGCTTTGCACATGTATGTAATGAATGATGAATCTTTATCTCTATGTAACCAATTATATTTTCAGGGCCATTCAGCGACAAGTGAAAGAGATAGTGGAGCACATAGCGTTCCGTTTGTCGACGGTTCTGCTGATCTTTCTGGACTTCATCCTCGTCATTGTAGAACTGTCCATTGATCCATGTAACACTGGTAATGGATTGGAGGTCGTCTCACATATCATCATTACATACTTTGTTCTGGAGGTCTGTGCTAGGATATTTTATCAGGGGTATGTGTTTGTGTTTTTCTTGTATTTTCATATTTCTTATTAATGACTATATATTGCACATATGTATACACTGGTCTCATCTGATGTAACTCTAATAGTCTCCTATAATTATCAAATATTTTACAAATTATTCATCTTGATTTTGAGGTCACAGTAGTCTTGACCGTGACCTCAATTTTGATATGTGACACCTCGTCTCCCCCTAGACTACTGATACAAAAACGTTTAGTGATTTTTACTTATTTTCCTATATTGGGTTACAGTAACCTTTTTTGGTACTTCACACATCTTTTCCTCCTAATAAATCCGATCACAAAAATTAGCGATTTCCCGATTTTAGGCCATAGTTACCTTTGACATCATCCTCAATTATATTTTGCAACACATCATCTCCACCCATTGTATGCACTCACAAAATATTGCACTGTAGATAGAAACTGTTGTGGCCGAAGGGCTTGTTTTAGTTCTTCGATTCATACACTACACTTGCTGGATTTCTACTTGTTCCTAGACAGTTGACTAAATTTGTGACTAAAACAAAACTGGTCTAGTATTTTCTATTTTCTGACATCAGGAAAGACTTCTTCCACAACTGGATAGATGTAGTGGACATGGCTGTGGTGTTTATATCATTTATTGTTGACATGGTGTTTGCTGGGTTAGAGGAGGTGGACTCCTGCCACAAAGGATCATATGCCAAGTAAGTCGCAGTTAACTATACTACTTATAATTGTTCAATTTATATTAACCAAATGCTGAAGCTGGTTGTGCCATTGAAAAATTGAGTTTGCTGGTGATGAGAAAGAAGAGCCGGTAAATTTTTTGAGCCCCTGCCCCCCTCGCTCATACGTAATACTTCAATGCCCCCAAAACAGATATTTGCGATGTTAAATTTCAGGCTTCAGGCCTAAGCTATCAAATATGTTGTCTGTATTGTCTGATTATTCAAATTGTTCACAAATGGGTGGCTCTACAAGACGTTGGTAAAAGAAAATGTCCTTTAGTCTAATTTTTTCATTTATTTTGAGTTGAATTGTGGCCTAAAAATGATCACATTATTAGAGACCATATGTAAAGTATTCATCATTCCCTGAACTATACAAGTGTAAATACTTTGTCCTTGTTATGGACTTGTAATTATTCAGATTGGTGGTCATTGGTCGGTTGTTCCGGATTTTCCGAATAGCAAGAACGTTGTACTTCCTGTACACCCAGAAACGACAAGTGGCCAAAGCGACGAGGAAGGTGGTATCACAGAATAAACGACGATACCAGAAAGATGGATTTGATCTAGATTTGTGCTACATTACAGGTATGAATGTGTGATTAATCACTTTACATGCACCTATCAGAACAGCAATCACCCTGTTCTCACGGAAAGCTTGTATGTGCACTGCTTAGCATGTTGACATGCAAACCCTGAACACACCAACTGCTGCTCCAGTTTTCAGGTGTTCTAGTCATCATTTAGATATCAGCAGATCACCGTATCTCAATGAGGGCTCTTGACATGCTATAAGAAAAGTGAGGTTCAACTTCTGGTCGTTATTATACATGGTTAAGGAGAGATTGCTTGGTGAGTGTGAACCCCTTGAGAGATTTTCATGTTAATCTAACAAATCTTTTTCAAAGATATCTGAATTTTATTAGAAAACCTGAAGAAATGAATTAAAAATGGTAATGAATCATGAACAGTGTATGAAACTGTGGATATTGGATATGTTTATTTGCAATATACATTTTACATTATATTCTGTGTTGGAGAAGAGTCACACACATGGCATACTCTTTCTTTAATCATATGATGGTCAGTCGTGAGAGAGCCTCTATCCAAGTTTCCAGCTCAACACATGGAGAATTTCTCAATCAGCATGTCTTTTGCAACATAGAAAAACTGCTGCAAACATAGATGTCTCCATAGGCTTTGTAAAATGTTAATCGCTTGTATTTTAAATTGTATTGTTATCTACCCTAATTGACTGAGTATACTCCACTGACAACTCTGTGCCCGTGTGACCTGTCACGTCAAGAATCCAAATCAGTGTACCATGCAAAAAGCTGCCAAGTCATTCATGAGGAACTCAGACTGGAAATGTTCATTGTCAGTCATGTCAGTGTGCTCAACATGGGACCGAGGAAGCAAAAAGAATACTGACAATAGGTCTATATTCAGATTCAAGGCAGACAGTAGAACTTTGGACATGAGCACAGAGAATGGGAGTGGTCCAAATCTCTTCCTGACTATCTTCATATACAAGTCGACTTCTCTGTTCACACTTCAAATTATCCCTGATAGATCAGACCACTGAAAGGAATTCAAATCTGAGGTGTCGATTTCATCTACAAATCAGACATGAGCCCATCAGAACATACCTAACTATTGTGTGTAGAGTGACCTATTCTCTCTAGGGATGACCACACACAAAGGAAAGTCTTATCAATAACCCCGGGTTTGAAAAGGAATAGGACCTCACCCGTGTGGTTCCTGGGTGTTGAAAGGAATAGGACCCACCATCGTGATATGTCTGAAATATAGTTGAAAGCGATGTTAAATCATATTCACTCACACTATCAATAACCCACTTGGCACATTTCGATTGATAAATTGTTTTGAATATTGCTGATGGGCTGATATATGATCAAGGCTAATTTGAAGTGTGAATAAAGAAGTCGACTGGTGTATGAAGATGCTGCTTGCTTTGATTCAGATAGATGGGCCTTTCACTACCAGTGTGTGCAATTGATAAGTGACCAAATCTCCTGTCACTGGTAATCTTAGCCATACAAATGGAGTATATGGGTGCAGAGGGCACTAGTTCATGAAGTGTATAAAATAGTATACTCAGTGGGGCAGTGTAATTATTATTTATCATATGGTGTTGTACTGTCAATTGAGTGCCTAACGATTCAATCACTCTGTTCACTCTCAATTAACCCAAACTTGGTAATTTGGCTGAGTCTGCCTGATAGATTTGATCACACAATAAACTTAAGATCAATTAATAACAAATTTTTATACCATTTCAGCAACTTGTTTGATCAGCCCTATATTTGTGGCATTGTTTGAATGTACTTGATGTGATTGAATTATTAGAGAATTGATCTTGTGTGCATCTTTCTTAGAAAGTAACATGACATTGGTGATCAGCTTCATAATGTGTTGTGTGTGAAGTATTGCTTTTAATGCTTTAGTTTTCTATCCTTTGTCTTCTAGAGAGAGTAATAGCTATGTCATTCCCATCAAAAGGTCTTATGTCAATGTACAGGAATCCTATAGAGGTAAGCCAGTAATAATCCATCTATTCCATGATCTTTGTTTTCATGGGATTTATCACCTCAAGGCCTGGTGATAGTCCCACAGGATACCTGATAAATATCCTGTGGATATGCAGTCAAGTTTGATTATCTTGTTGAGGAAAAATCAGCCCCACCGTAAGCCCTAGCCAGGCTCTAATCAGTCCAGTGCCATAATCAGAATGCAAAATCTGATTTTGAATAGTTGAAGGGAATCGATTACTAATAGCATTAACCTCATAGATAAATTATACTATACATGTAGTTTTAAGCAGCAATGATAAGAATCAATGCCATAGACTAACAGTAAATACAATAATACTAACTTGGCTTTTTATGCCATTTATAAACAATAGTACACTACATACATATGCCAATGAGGATAATAAATTCACTATGTAATCACAGCTAGAATTGTTGTTGCATTGAACATCTTTCAATTATCTGTTTTGCTACCTAACAGCAATTACTAATGATGGTGACATATCTGCATTTCCTCAATAATTTGACTGTCCTATTTGAACCTCCATCTTCAAAATAGCCTGTCTTTTTAACTATGCTCATTATCTCAAATTATTGAATTGCCTTATTTGTCAATATCTTTCAATGGATTTACAAACATCCAAAACTGAAATATATTTAATCAAATCATGTAAAGTGCTTTTGCCAAAATTCCATTTACCACTCTTGTACTCTAGCACAGTGAATTTATATGTGCTACATGTACATTACACAGTAGCTTCCTTATTGGTTGAGAAGACCACATCTGTCAACTTTGACCAATCAAATGAGTGAACCATTTACAAAAATTCTAAGTGACTAATAAAATCATCCTTGTGAATGCTTTGAGGTTTGGAAATGGTTTATCCACTAGTTGAATATTTAGTTCAGAGAAACTGAAATTTATGCTTTGTATGGACTATTGTTTTTGTTTTTTTTAAACAGGAAGTTGCTCGATTTTTGGACACAAAGCACAAAGATCATTACAGAGTGTACAATTTATGTAGTAAGTATTTTATTGATATTACCAGCTTTGCACTGATCTGACATCTGATTGCTCAGAACAACATATATATGGATTACTGTAAAACATGTAACTTGCACGTATGCATTTTACTTTAGTGTATTTTGCGAGGGGGGGGGGAAATTGTGAAAATTACATGTACTTGAATGAAACATCAGATTAAGGAAACCCTGCTGCTTACTGTGGATTCATGCTGGACAACTTTAAGGCTTCAACAATCTCATTCATACAATTTCCTGAAATATGCAATGCAGCATACCATGGTATTTCAAGGTGGCCTGCCTTGACAGACCTAATTCAGGTGTGGTCCAATGGTACAGCATGCTGGAACTAATTCAAAGCCATTGCGTCTTAGCACAGTTGCTTGGTTGTTTTATTGGAAGACTGACTGATTGAACACTCAGCACTGTATGGTTAACATGTGGTTTTGTCGGTTAGTCCTTATTTCAGTCAAACCATTGTTTATGACAGGTAGCTGATTTTTGTTTCTTCATCCCAATAATTCCCCTGATCTGTACATGATTGTATTGTCATTCCAGGTGAGAGGGACTATGATGAATCTCTGTTTCATAACCGTGTTTTACGGATCCATATCGATGATCATAATGTGCCAAAGATTGGGTAAGTATATCATAGATAACCTGTACATGGTCAGTCAGATAGTCAAAAGTCATATACCTGGAAGCCATACATAAGAAAAAAATCTTCTCATTTCTACCATATCTGGAGGGCTTGCATATTGACTTGCTTGTTTATTCCCGGGTCTTGAAAGTGTAAATGGGGAGTTTATACTTTGAAGTGCTACATCCCATGGCTGAACCTCCATGACAGTCCTTAAGTCAGGCTGTACTAATGTAAACTGTGTCCCTTTTTGAGTAACAGAATTAATAGAAATTTTATGGCTTAAACTTGCAAATTAATCACAGCTTCAGAAACCTTCATGGTGTCTAACCATGGTACATCACCCTTCACTATCCTGAAACTAGATATTAAGGAGCTTTATTGTCCTGTCTTAGAGTATTCACTGGTCAATATTAATTTGTGGTATTGGAATGATCATCCAAAATGACCCTGTCTACATTCAGTGATCTGTTGACATTTGCTGCCGATGCTCGAGACTGGATGGATGCTGATGAGCGTAATGTGATAGCGGTACACTGTAAAGGTGGTAAAGGACGGACTGGTACAATGATCTGTGTATGGCTCGTAGAGTCTGGACTATTTGAACAAGCTAAGGTAAATGAAGTCTGTCTGTTGGTTATATATTCCTCAGTACTTAACAGTCAATTCCAGCCATAATAATCATAGTATTGTTCAAGAAACTCCAGAGATGTAGTCAAGAAAACTGACTTTATTATTTCCCATTTCTTTGTAGGACAGTCTGGATTATTTTGGAGACCGGAGAACAGATTTAAATGTTGGTAGTAAGTTCCAGGGAGTTGAGACCCCAAGTCAGGTAGTGTACATTTACATATATACTGTGATAAAGATATCAAGTTATATTTCATATTAACCTTATCCGTGAACTTTGCGATAAGGACAACAAGAAAAACGCATTACAACAAGTTTAGTGCAGGAATAGTTCAAGTAAACATGGTACTGTAACTAACATAGATATAAAAAATTCAGTTGAGTGACAAAGAGAAAGTTTGCTAAGCCAACAGCAGGAGATTTTACAAGTGAGTTACTATCACTTGATTAGACTTCAATGACAAAGTCCTGATATCCCAGTGTTTCCAGACACCTGCAGTCTGGGTCACTTTGGGTAGTACTTGTCACAGTTCTCAGGGGAAAGTAGCAGAACTGGCAAAAATCAGGTAAATCTGCTTTATCTTAATCCCTCCAATAATTCAATCCCCCTATCAAACTTCAATAACCCCCTGAAAAGGGGACAAAATTCAGTTGGTGATTCGTATAAAGTTGATCCCTCTCTAAAATCATTGAAATAACACAGAAATAATGAACTATATGCATGATTTTGAACCATTCTGTCAACTTCCTGGTCTATTAAATTTGATCACCTCCAGATTTTATGGTGGGGAAATTTCAGTTCCTGTGATTGAATTATTAAAGGGATTACTTTATTCAAATATCATACTTGAAGATGCCAGTGATCATGAGTGATGTGCGTACATTGCTACAAATTTTGGCATGTAATAGTTGGAAATATTTATGAGAGATGGCAAATCAGGTATCTTTCCATTTATTAAGGTGTCTCGGCAATATCCAGCTTCATTTTATCAAGCCAACTTCTACAATCCCACTTCGAACCTGCCTTGATTCATCTGACCACTTTCAGTGTTTAAAATCCGAGGTGTAAATTTCACCTACGAACGAGATACGAACCAATCAGAATCGACACCCGATTGTGTGTAGAGTGACATCATCCTCAAGTAGCATCATCATTTTTCCTAATATGGTGGTTGTATTGGTCCAATATATAGGTCAGCCAATCAAATCGAGGCCAGTGACATCTCATGTCTATTTATATGTTCTTTGAACATCAGAGATGTTCGAATTGGGGACGTAGAAATTGTCTAGATAAAATGAAAATGAGCAATATCCAAAATAACCATTTGCACAATTTGTAAAGAGGCACATCAGCGACATGTCAGTGCGTTCTGAACATCATGGTTTCGTAACTTTATAATGCAATGTCACAATCGCACTGACTCATTGTGTGATGTCAACCCAGCTCTTTTCGAGCACATTTCAACAACAGTTGAAATTCATGAATCTTCCTGCATTATTAAATCAAAAAGTAGTTTGGGACCCCCTAAATTTTATTCGATATTTAGAATCTATATTTCACTGTCAGAACCTTTAAACGGAATATGAAGTCTACACACTGGGGAGCCACCTTAATCATAGGAAAACTGTTTTAAATACTATCAAAAACGATCTAGACTGTGTTGGTGGTGGTGATGGGGGGGGGGATAAAACAAGCAGCACTCCGGTTTTTCAGGTTTTCGTCAATTAGTATAGAGCCCTCCTTGAGCATGTAACATGATGTAATGTAATTTTTGCTCACATGGAGTGAATATGTGTTCATTATTGGTACATTCATAATGGTTCAGCTTATCTTGCCCATATGTCTTAATGTGTATTGTATTATTCTCCAGAGTCGATATGTTGGATACTTTGATATCATGAAGAAAGAACTTAACGGAGAAGAACCCCATAAGAAAGAACTCAAAATGGAGTCAATAAAAATTGAGGGCCTAGCAGGTGAGTGAAATTGGTCTGAAGTTTTTTTAATAATACATTTATTGCTATATAACTGTGTATCACATCCCAATCGTATGAATCATGGTACATGTAATAAGCTGCTTTTCTATACTGTGATTCCGTGTGTTCATTGAATCTCACAAACACATACAGATGACAGACTCCTCTTCCTCTATTGTTCTCTAAGTTACTAAGTCACATTCTTTGATCATTGATCCATCAAATGTTGTTGTAACTGCTTCAATCTCAGTGAACTGTGAAGAATACCATCTCAACTTGGTGCTACATGGAGAACTGGAGTGTCCCAAAACAGATGGATCTGCCAGTCAGGTGGCCAGTTATAAACTTGTGCGCCAGATTTCATTGCTTGACCTTATGTGTAAACCATTCCTATTCATGTTTTTTTTTTCATTGCTGAAAGATATCCCAAACTTTATCACATACCCACTTACGTGTGGGCTGCCAATTAAGATCTGTGTATACAAGGTAAACCATATCAAAGGTCAGGCTGACAGATGCCAAGTGGATGCTGTTGTGAACAGTATCATGATTGACTAATCCGTCATGTCTTATTTGACCTATTTGACCGGGGGCACGAGTTTACCATAGCCCCAGTGTTGGATTATCATTTCCTACATCACAGCTAAGCTAAGCTTACTCTTATTTTTTTTATCACAGGCTGACAGATGCCAAGTGGATTTTTCTGTCGACCCTGTGGAAGATCGGCCTTATTGGCTGAACGGGCCATCGACTTCAAATAAAGTTCATTATTATTATTTATTATTATTATTTCATCTCCTTATGTACCTACTTCAGACTGCACATGTTCTAGCTAAAGGAGAGAGAGAGAGAGAATTAAGGTTTAACGTCAAGGTCCTGCTTGATGATCCTATTATACTGTATGTATGTTGATCTCTCATTTATAACAGGGGTTGGTAAGGGAGATGGCAGTGATCTCAGTATGGAAATCTACACAGAAGGAGTCAAGATATTTGACAGTCATTTTGGAACAAATGTCAACTGCCAGGTACTTGATGTCAAATATTTCTTTGGCCCAGAAACAATCACAAGATTCTCTGGTGACAGAATAAAATGAAACTCATTTTCTGATTTCACTTAAATGCATAAAATCCATGTTACTCAGTATATATGTTCCAAATTCCTGTATTCTCTGCACTCATGAAAGCAATTTGTGCATTTCATGTGTATTGTCAGGATTATAATGTCTGGAGTATTTGACCTGCCCACTTGATTACTTCTTTCTCTAGCTTTCTTTCACCATGTATATTTGTATCCTCACAAATCTTGACTGCACAAACACCAGTCACATTCACAGATGTTAACACATGACCCATTTTCTTTGAACACATCTCGACTATCTGCTTGAGGTCCATTATTGTTGCAGGAATATGTGAAAACTGGATTCACCCTCCCCGCACCCACCACCATCTCCCTTCTATCCTATCCTATGGTACAAGATTGTACAAAGGACAAATGTTTTATGGTAATCCCGCTAATAATTCAATCACAGGAAGTGAAATTTACTACTATAAAATCGGGGGGTGATCAAATTTATTATGCCCCCCCCCCCCTCTAACTAGAGGGGGCGCATATAGCGATCGCTTTGTCCGTCCGTCTGTCCGTCCGTCCGTCGGGGCGTCCGTCTGTCCATCCGTCTGTCCGTCCGAATTTCTTGTCCGGGCAATATCTCGGTTAATATTTGATGGACAGGATCGAAACTTGCATGGAATGTGGCCAGTGGCTCGTAGTTGTGCAGCGTGGAGTTTTTTTCGAGTTCCGGTATAATTTTCAAGAGTTATGGCCCTTTTTCTGAAATCTCTGTGAATGGGACTTGTCCGGGCTGGATCTTGCTTAATATTGTATGGACAAGTATGAAATTTGCATGATATGTGGTCAATGACCCACAGTTGTGCAGCGTAAAGTTTCTCCACGTTTCGCTTATATTTTCAAGAGTTATGGCCCTTTGTTCCTGAATTCTCCGTGAATTGGGACTTGTCCGGGCTGGATCTCGGTTAATATTGTATGGACAATTATGAAATTTGCAGGATGTGTGGTCAATGCCCTGTAGTTGTGCAGCATGAATTTTCTCCGCGTTTCGCATATATTTTCAAGAGTTATGGCCCTTTTTTCTTCAAATCTTTGTGAATTGGAACTTGTCCGGGCTGGATCTCGGTGAATATTGTATGAACAATTATGAAATTTGCAGGATATGTGATCAGTGCCCTGTAGTTGTGCAGCGTGAAGTTTCTCCGCGTTTCGCATATATTTTCAAGAGTTATGGCCCTTTTTTCTTCAAATCTTTGTGAATTGGAACTTGTCCGGGCTGGATCTCGGTGAATATTGTATGAACAATTATGAAATTTGCAGGATATGTGATCAGTGCCCTGTAGTTGTGCAGCGTGAAGTTTCTCCACATTTCGCCTATATTTTCAAGAGTTATGGCCCTTTTTTCTTCAAATCTTTGTGAATTGGGATTTGTAGGGCTGGATCTCGGTTAATATTGTATGAACAAGTATGAAATATGCATGATATGTGGTCAGTGACCCATAGGTGTGTAGCGTGAAGTATCTCTGTTTTCGGTTATATTTTCAAGAGTTATGGCCCTTTGTTTAAACTTAAGTGAATGGGATATATTTATTTGTCCAAGCTGGATCTCAGTCCATAACTGATTTGAACCAGGAAAATGGCTATATTATATGTTATTCTACATTCCAAAGCAGACAACATAGGTCCTGAAGTATGAAATTGCCCCAAAAACAGTGAATTGGGTACAAAATTCACTGATCGCTTCATAATTTCACCACAATATACTCCCAAGGAATGTAGGTCTCATAACCAGGTCACATTTTCGGATTTGGCGAAAGCCCTGGCGACCATCTTGCATCGAAGCATCGTATTATCACTTGTTGCTTGATATTTGGAATATGTATTATGTGAGACATGGCAAAAAAGTGACTGAAACAGAATTTTTATAATTATCCAAATTAGGCCTCCACCAACCAATAAAGAACAGAACAATGGCGGGGCAGTGTCGGATTAAAGTGGAAGGGGGGGCATACAATTGAGCAATCTCTGATTGCTTCCTTCCTGTGTTAGAACAGGAAGTTGACAAAATGGTTCAAAATCATGTATATAATCCAATATTTCTTCATTGTTTCAATAATTTTAGAGGGTGATCAAATCTATTAGAACAGCTGATTGAATTTCGTTCCCAAAATTGGGGTTGATTGAATTTTGATAGCGATTGAGTTATTAGAGAAATTACTGTAGGCAGTTTAACACCCACCCCCTTACATATGTAATACATGAAGGTCTCCTTGTGTTCATGGTTCTCCCTCAGATCAACTCTCAAGATGAGCCATTTCTCAATTCTATCATGTACTACATTTTACAGGTGATTAACTATGCCGATGCCAGCAGTATTGTCGTGAACTTTCAGAACTCTCCCACATTAGTTGGTGATATTAAAGTCAGATTTACCTCAACATCTGTAAGTACATTCTATTTATATTTCAAGTCCATGATTAGTTTAGGTAGGTACTCATGTAAAAATCACTTCCTTCACATGATCTCTGTGGTTCAAAATCAATATCAAATTTGATCACATGAAATACTGTTTCATGTTTTTTAACTCCGATTTTGAATGTTGTTCATACTACTTATGCAATATCTAAAAAAAAAATATATATATATACTGAAAATGTTTGCTGGTGACCCCGATAAGTATTATCAAATAAATATGTGCTAGTTAGTTACTATGCAGTTGAATGATCTGAATCACTGTATGTTCCAACTTTTTTGTTGACTAAAATGTCACATCCCATCATCTTTTGGGTTGTCCCCCTTGATTGTGACAATTATCTGTCTTAAGTTATGTCAGAAATTTTTATTTTGGCCATTTATCTGTTTGTATTATTGCAGAATCTCCCAAAGGGATATGAGAACTGCCCATTTTATTTTTGGTTCAACACTGCCTTCATTGAGAACAACAAGTAAGTAAATCACTGTACATCAGAGTCAACTTTGTTATGACATCACTTTGTCCTGGTTGTGAAAAGACAAAAACGAGGTGACAGGGCATTGGTGATGTTATTTTAGGTTGATTATCAAAGTCACATCTATGGTGTTATGATGATGAGCACTTGCAGGAAGTCAATGAAACTGGTTCAAATTAGTTGGGAGACTGTGCTAGTCCTCCAGACTACAGACAAGGTTACCAGAGACCACAACTTTAGATTCTCATGATAAACCTTGGGGTCATTTCTCATCAGGAAATGTACACTGCCAAAAATACCATACTTATTTAACATAATGCCCTAAAATTTTCTTGAAATAAGATAATCTTTACTCAAAATAAGTTAAATTTTAAGAAAATGTTAAGATTTTTTTTTTCTTGTTGAAGTAAAAGTTGGAGTGGGGTAAGTATATTTTACTTAAACACGAAAAAATTAAGAATTTTTCTTAAAAAAATCTTGTTTTAAGAAAAATTCTTAATTTTTTCTTGTTTAAGTAAAATATACTTACCCCACTCCAACTTTTACTTCAACAAGAAAAAAAAAATCTTAACATTTTCTTAAAATTTCTTGTTGAAGTAAAAGTTGGAGTGGGGTAAGTATATTTTACTTAAACAAGAAAAAATTAAGAATTTTTCTTAAAAAAATCTTGTTTTAAGAAAAATTCTTAATTTTTTCTTGTTTAAGTAAAATATACTTACCCCACTCCAACTTTTACTTCAACAAGAAAAAAAAATCTTAAAATTTTCTTAAAATTTAACTTATTTTGAGTAAAAATTATCTTATTTCAAGAAAATTTTAGGGCATTATCTTAAATAAGTAGGGTATTTTTGGCAGTGTACAATAGCGATGTGTTCAACTGGCTCACACGATATACTCTTAACTGATCTGGGTAAAGCAATAATTTTGTTCAACTGGTCAGTGACGTCATTGATGATTTAGACTTGAGTGAGGCCTAAGTAACCCACTCCCTGAGTATAGTAGTAGAGTTTAAAATGACAATCGAGGTCGACTGGCGACATCTCCAAAGAAACGCGATGTCATGAACTGGCACACTCAGCTCAGTTCTGCCTAAAATTGTTGAATCTGTGGTGAACATAAATATATTTTTCATTAAATATTTCAATAATTGTATGTTGTTCAAGCTTTGCTGACACGAGGAGTCCAAAATCGTTCAACTGTGTGAAGCTTATTCGGTGACATGACCTCCGTTACTCTACTTGCGAGTGAACCATTGGCATATGTTGAACATGTAATTGAAACAGTATTCGTAGGTGTACAATGTATTTTGCAGCTGTAGATTTTTGTCTTAATATTGAAGCCTTTTTAGTCCCAGATGACCTGCCATTTTGCTTTATGTTCCCAGGTTATACTTGCCAAGAGAAGAACTAGACAATCCACACAAGAAGAAAACCTGGCATGTATTCAAGGAGAACTTTGTGATAGAAGTGACATTTGTAGAAGTTGATTAGCGCAGAATACTGCCATTTTCATTATAATCTTCCCTCATACTACCTTTTACTTATTTATCTGTACCACAAGTCAGTCCCTCCCCACCCCATGTTACTAGTCATATTATCACTACCATATTTTTATACAATGATCGTCCATATCAGCTATCAGACATTAATCAAATTTCGAGAGTAATTTGCTAATTGAAAGTGGAAGTTGGGATATTCTTTATTCAGCAAAAATACTTTATCTATCTTCCATCATTGACAGCATTCCAACATAAGTGATATGGCATTTATTTTATCTTGGTAGTAAATAAGGAAATGTTTTAACAATGTTCAAGGAACCGATTCAATCTGTTTAAATGGTAGTACATGTATCACCTAATATAATAGAATTCTCATGTTATATTGTGATAACATTTTCAATTACATGACAGTGTGACTAACGTCACAGGACCTACGAAGTTGGGTTTGATATGATTTAAGTGTGTACCTTGACCTAAGACTGAGCATTTCCATGGTCTTAGGAGGCATTAGGACATGTTTTTGCCAGTTTTGAGGTTTATAGGTCACCTAAATAGGTCAAATTTTCATCAAAAGTAGGTCAGTTCAGAACTTGCTGGCAACAGTCTCATAATGCACTTTCAGGCCAAAAATCAAGGTTCTAATGTCAACAGTTATTTTGCCAGAGAAAGAATTCGAATTGACTAGACTAGCTCATTACCGGACAATTTGCAAATGAGAGCTTCCATAGGAAAAAATGAATGTTGTGAACAATAGAAATCCACAACAGTCTTCGCTATCTCTTCGGCCATATATGTTGTCGTGGTGAACATGTATGTCCTTTTGGAGCTGGTATGTCCATGAACAACTTCTCTTTGTCACCACCACAAAAAGAATGAGTATGCCCACACTGAAGGAGTAGACAATTTGTGCCATACATGGACCCAGTCCTGGAACATACCCCCAAAATATGAGTGACTCTGACCCATTTTTCCTGCTCAAACTATTTTCATCAACAAATCTCTCGACTGTTATGGACTGTTCCTGTACCAAATTGAAAACACATGTCAGAATTTAGTGAGGATGAGTGACATTCACCTCAAAGGCATATAATGGCATTGTAAGCAGTCAGGGCACCAACTTCCAGAAGTTGAAAAAATTATAACCTAACCAAGTTATCAACTACATAACTTGTGGTGTTCATTTGACCACAAAATGTTTGTGGAAGTTAATGCCACAAAAAGTTGACCAGAGGGATGATAACATGATCTAATGTAAACATGGAAAGGTTGCCCTCGGAAGATTGGATTGGGCCATAGAAGATATGTAAATTCCATCAGCAGAGTACCTGATAACTGTCAATTTCCACAGTAAACAAAAAACGAGTGTTGCTCTTCAAAAACAAGTGTGGTCTAAAGTGATACCTTCTTAAAGGGAACGTAAACTCTGCGGTAAAACACCGCGGGAATTATACAAGAGTCCCCGATAGAAAATCATGACAAATATTTTTTCTCACTTTTTTCCAATGAATGAGACAGACGCAAACATAGAAAATACCGTGATTTGGAATTTCTTGGGGGCGCCGCCATGTTTATTTTGGGCAGGATTTTTGTCCAATGGGAAAGTGTGAAAGTTGTGCCGATAATCTCCTATGTCATCGGACATTCTCTGCCTCGAGATAACATGGCCGCATATGGTCATTTTCATGCACTCCTCCGTTCTCCGACTAACAGAGGCAATGTTATAGATTAGCTTTGATGTAGAATACGGCCTGATTCTAGCAGATATTCTACAATGCCGGGCTGCTCTGCATTTGGCTGTCACAATGTACCAGGTAACCCCGACACGTCGCACTATCATTCTCGTTCATGTTTGTAAGCTACGGTCCCGAATACTGCACCTCTGTTGACGCGTTTTTACCTCCAGAGGCAGAAGAACTAGTGTCCGCTGACGTCACGATTCTTCAAACATGGAGGCCTCTATGTTGTTCCAGTGTAACGAAGTTAAAACGTTTAGTACTGCTTTGAAAAAAATGTAAAAATATATCTGATATACGATTTGGATTCTATGAGGAAAAAGCTTTAACTGGCCATGCATGGTTCACCAGAGTTTACGTTCCCTTTAATAAACCATGGGATCAAGTGTTCTATTGTATCCCAGATAAACCTTAATGTCCTGCCTTTCCAGGAAAAATTATACATAATTGAGGGGAAAATCTGAGATGCAATGATAAAAGCTGATACATAATACATGTATCTAGGTAATACTATTGTGAAGGTTGTTAAACTTAGTTAAGGGCTGTGTTAAACGAATTAAGGTCATTACACTCATCAAATATCACTATTTTGGAAACAGTGAAGATTTTGATATAATTAATTGTAGAGGTTATAATTTTATAACTTAAGTACGTTGGTCCCCAAAATGTTAAGCACATGCATGCGAATCCTGATCCCCAATGTTCAAAATTCTTATATTTCGTTCAACCATCAAATGGTGATTTTAAGGTTGATGGGTCAATGCACCATTTAGCTCATGTTGACAGATTATCACTGTGTTTACCAAATTTACACCCTACATCTCTTTGTGACCAGGAATGAGTGATCAGCAGATGATTGACTTTGGTTCATTTCTCCCACTGACATGACCTCGTTAGAAGAAGATCCACTACCTGCAATATTCACACCACACATCTGTCACAGTTCAGGAACCTTCTCCATATGACTGACCTTGACCTGTATCTTAAGTTTATAGCAGATCTGCTACTGCTTCCAAAGGGGTTGTCAGTGCTTTGTGGGGTATTGTATTTATATATACAGTATTAATTTTAATATGTTGTGTCGCTGTTACATTGTAATTAGTAACACACATGTTGTAAAGAAATTGTTACTTTTATTTATTGATCAGTCAATTTTATAATACTCAAGAATATTATATATTTTATATGTTTTATTATTCAACAGGCATCTTAATTCTCAACCATGCCCCATAGGCTTGCATGTATCATATCATCATTTTATTTGTGATCGCTGGATTCTTATACCCGAGTCGAACATTACACGTGTTGCCTTGAGGTCATAGGTCTATAAATATTCCGTGGTCCATATTTAGAGATGTGCGACTGTATGACCTCTTTAAAATTCAAATTTGATTGGCTATTCGAAGGATAACAACATTCCATCTGAAAATCAATACAATCACCACTTGCAATATTCGGAAATCACAGACATGAAAATTCTCGCCACATGGTGTTGGTAAGCTCATATCTTGATTGGCTATATGACATCACGTGTTTATGGTTTGAGGAATTTACCACATTCAATAGGTCAAGGTAAATGACGGAACGTTAGTGCAGTATTTAACTTGAAATGTGAAGATGTTATTTAGGTGACTGCTATTTGGTAATATCCTATTAGAATCCGTACACCTTGTACATTTTGAATCAATATTCAGTCTACACCGATATATCAATACTCAATTCATTGACATGATTTGAAATCTGCAGGACTATGAAATCTGTATTGCTGTGATATAGTTTGTATAATGAACTCACACCGATTACCAATTGCATGGTAACCCTCGTTTTATTATGAAATCTATACTCAGTCTTTTAAATAATTTTAAGTATATGTATGCATGAAATTCTTCAAACGGAGTAATTTGTGTCATAATGGAATTCTTATTGCAAATTTACAGTTGTGTAATGATCACAATCTACTAAGAAGGGTGTAATAGCTGGGATAGACTATGGCATTGTTTGTGCTTGATATCATCACGGTCATGCAATCAATTTCCTTTGAAGACTCGAGCAATTAAAGCATGACCAGATTCGGACAAAGTGATTTTCAACTGTCCCATTTTGGACTTTTGATCACGTGAACAAACCTGGTAGTGTAGTGTTGGCCTACAGTTGTGATAATTGTTCCACTCAGAAACCATTGTTATCATAAATAAGGACAATATTGCGTTCCATTTCCTTAGCAGGTCATTCTGTTCCATCTGCAGTCATGTTATAGTATCCAGGTTAACCTTGGTTTTATTTCCACATTTCACCACAGCTGTGATTATATTTCTGTTCTTAACTTTCAGTATTTTGCTGATCATATACATGTAGTGTTTTAACATATCGGTAACAAGAAGTGCCAAACATAGATATATTTTGATTAAGTCATAGTCTGAGAACAATAAGCAGAGGGGCATTATATAATGTGTTAAATTGCTCCAAAACATGTACTATCAACAAACTGTATCCTCGTCCCAGATCTGGTCAAGAGAAATGTCCAGCACTTACTAGTCACTTTTTATACGCCCGCCAAAAAGGCGGACGTATTATGTGATGGCGGTTTCCGTCCGTCTGTCCGTCCATCCGTCCGTCCGTCCATCCGTCCATCTGTCCATCCCCCGTGTCCGGTCTATATCTGGAACAGTTTTCTATTTACAGTTCCAATTTTTGGTGAGTGGATACCCTACGGAGAGACGATGTGTCGCGTACAAAAATGAAGGTCGCGGTCAGAGGTCAAAGGTCACTGGCCTGAAAAACAGGAAATCCGTGAAGTGTTCGTGTCCGGTCTATATCTCTGGATGTTTTCTATCCACAGTTGCAATTTTTTGTTAATGTATACATCAGGTGGAGACGATGTCGCGTACCGAAATTCAGGTCGAGGTCAGAGGTCAAAGGTCACTGTTGCCTAAAAATCAGGAAATCATTGATCATTGATAGTTTTCCATCTACAGTTCTAATCTTTGGCGAGTGGATGCCCTAGGGGGAAACGATGTGTTGCATGCCAAATGTAGATCGAGGTCAAAGGTCAGTGTGAATGAAAAATCAGGAAATCATAAATTTCTAATTTTTATACGCCCGCCAAAAGGCGGACGTATTATGTGATGGCGGTTTCCGTCCGTCTGTCCGTCTGTCCGTCCCCCGTGTCCGGTCTATATCTGGGACAGTTTTCAATCTACAGTTCTAATTTTTGGTGAGTGGATACCCTATGGGGAGACGATGTGTCGCATACCAAAATGAAGGTCAAGGTCAGAGGTCAAAGGTCACTGGCCTAAAAAACGGGAAATCACTGAAGTGTTCGTGTCCAGTCTATATCTGTGAAAGTTTTCTATCCACAGTTGCAATTTTTTGTGAGTGGATACGCTAGGTAGAGACGATGTGTCGCGTACCAAAATTGAGGTCGAGGTCAGAGGTCAAAGGTCACTGTTGCCTAAAATCAGGAAATCATTTATCATTGACAGTTTTCTATCTACAGTTCTAATTTTTGGTGAGTGGATGCCCTAGGGGAGAACGATGTGTTGCATACGAAATGTAGGTCGAGGTCAGAGGTCAAAGGTCAGTGTGACGGAAAAATCAGGAAATCATTAAAAATTTCTAATTTTTTATGAGTGGATTCAAAAGGGGGAAACGAGGTGTCGCATACCAAAATATAGGTCAAGGTCGAAGGTCAAAGGTCACTGACCCCAAAATCAGGAAATTGTTAAAAATAAGTTTTTTTGGGTCAGTAGATGCATGAGGGGGACACGATGTGTCACATACCAAAATGTAGGTCAAGGCCGAAGGTCAAGGTCACTGTGACCCCCAAAATCATGAAATTGTTAAAAATCATGATTGTTTTGTGTCCATTGATACACATCCTCGCGAGCCAGTTTATCGATCGGTCTGTTAGGATCGATACACTGGCTTGGTTAGTTACCCATATGAGTTCTGGATATAAATAGATCAAGAGGTTTCCTCTAAATCAACCCAATCAGTGAACGCGCTAAGCCAGTTGATTAGGCCAATCCGCTGCTAGGTATGAGATATGACAGGATTGAATTTTGTTGCGGACTCAACTGCTTTGATGTCAAGTTGAAATCAACATCGGAAGTCAAAGCAAAAACCGCAAGCTTGGGATACCAACATGCTTATTCAAAACAAGCGCGGTGGATGAAATGTACGAGATTGTATAATGGAGGCATCGACTCAAGAACTCATTCGAAAGACCAAAAATGTCAAGGTAAACCCTCCAAGGATTTAGGATTTACCTGGAATTGTGAAGATGATTAAGATATTGAGGGAAGACAATGTGTCATGTACCAAAATGTAGGTCAAGATTAAAGGTCAAGGTCACTGTGACCCAAAAATTTGAGATCCTTAAAAATAACCTTTTTGTGCCAGTAGATACATTAGAGGGACATGATGTGTTACATACCAAATATGGGTCAAAGATCAAGGTCACTGTGACCCCAAACTCAAGAAATCATTAAAAGTCACATTTTCATATACCTGTCGAAGACGAGATCATGTAATGCGATGTTGCATTCTGTCCATTCACCCATTAACATTAGTTGTCCATGCGATATCTCTAGTTTCAAGGTATGGATTGATACCAAACTTTGGGTATAGCTTACTCGCATTGCAAAGAGAGATCAATTTGTCAAAAGTCAAGTTTAGCTGCCTATATGTGTTAGGTTGGAATATTCAGACTTGTCTCCCTTACATGTATATGGCATTTGTCCTGTGGAGTGGTCTCATGTTTGATACATGTAAGAAATGGCTACATTTACTTAAATTGTTGTGAAATAAAAACCGTACATTTACTAATTTAATGGGGAGAGGGGTCCTTTATGAACTTTATACCTGTTTATTAACTCAAGAACAAAGGTTTACTTCATCACTTTCTTCACATCCTTCTACCTTCATGGAAAATTTTCTCGCCTGAAAGGAATCCATTTGAAAGAAAACTACTATTTTCTTTGTTTGACTATTGTCGATTTCAGTGTGGGAGATGTGAGCTCTCGACTCTTGTTTCAAGGTCACCTAGTTACCAAGAGTTCAGCCCATTTTAGTTTACCATTCAATATAAGATGTGATGTAACATTCTCAGAAGCATAAAATCGTAGACCTTTTTCTGGATTGCTAGCTACCAATTCGGATCAAGGCCATTAACAATCTAGAAATTCAGACCAGTGTAATTGCAGATATACGGGCGTATATTGAAGCCCCTTGGGCTCTTGTTTGTGAGTGGATTCAATAGGGGGAAATGAAGTGTTGCATATCAAAATATAGGTCAAGGTCAAAGGTCAAAGGTCATTGTGACCCAAAAATCAGGAAATTATTAAAAATAACATTTTTTTGTGTCAGTAGATACATTAGGGGGACTCAATGTGTCACATATTAAAATGTAGGTCAAGGTCAAATGTCAAGGTCACTGTGACCCCAAAATCGTGAAATTGTTAAAAATCTTGATTTTTTGTGTCCATTGAGAAATTACGGGGAGATGGTTTGTCATGTACCAAAATTTAGGTCAAGGTCACGGACTCCAGAATCAAGAAATCTTTGAAAAGTACTTTTTTTTGGTGTCAGTAGATACATTACGGGGACATGATGTGTCACGTACCAAAATGTAGGTCAAGGCTGAATATCAAGGTCACGGTGACCCCCAAAATCATGAAATTCATGATTTTTTTGTGTCCATTGATACATTGACGGAAGACGAAGTGTCATGCACCAAAGTTTAGGTCAAGGTCAAAGGTCAAGGTCACTGTGACCCCAAATCAGGAAATCATTGTCACATTTTCATATGCCTGTCGAAGACGAGGTCATATAATGCGATGTTGCGTTCTGTCCATTCATCCATGCGATATCTCTAGTTTCAAGGTATGGAATGGTACCAGATACCTTACTCGCATGGCGAAGAGACATACATCAATTTGTCAAATGTCAAGGTCACAGTCCCCAAGAATTGAATCAAGTTTAGCCGACTATATGCGTTAGGTTGGAATATTCAGAGTTCTCTCCCCTACATGTATATGGCATTTGTCCTGTGGAGTTGTCTCCCATGTTTGAAACAGCTACATTTAGTTAAACTGTTGTGAAATAGAAACCATACATTTACTAGTTTAACGTGGAGAGGGGTCCTTTATGAACTTCATACCCGTTTATCAACTCAAGAACAAAGGTTTACTTCATCACTTTCTTCTTCCTTCATGAAAAATTCTGTCGTCTGAAAGAAATCCATTTGCAGGAAAAGTACTATTTTCTTGTGTTTGACTATTGTCGATTTCATTGTGGGATATGTGAGCTCTCGGTTCTTGCTCCAAGGTCACCTAGTTTCCAAGAGTTAAGCTCATTTTAGTTTATCATTCAATTTTAGATGTGATATGTTACATTCTCAGAAGCACAAAATTGTAGACCTTTTTCCGGATTGCTAGCTACCAATTGGAATCAAGGCGATTAAACAACCTTGAAATTTGGACCAATGTAATTCCAGATATACGGGCGTATATTGAAGCCCTTTGGGCTCTTGTTTTTGTTTGCAGGGCCCCAAATTCAGAACCTGATTTAATGGGTTCCAAATCGGCCTGAATCAGGCTCTGGTTTGTATGCCAGCAAATGAGAAGAAGGTAGTGGCACGATGGAAGTTATATTGTTGAAAACATGCGAAGTGGCTTGTCTGAAATTTTCCATGTAAGTTCATACAGAAAAAAAAATATTGGTAAATGAATCCATATCATTTAGAAATGCTCTTTTAGACTTGCCACATATCAGACTCCCAACCCCCAATGTGAGAATAGTCAACATTTTAGAGGTCTCAGATTCACTCTCCCATTGACTGAGATGATCTTGTGAAAGCCAAAAAGCATCACTATTCCAAATGAGAAGTCAATTACTCGTACTATAAGGTGTCTATACAAATTTTGTGTATGGTATCTTACTCGTAATAAGTACCATGTATGTGAAAACATTGTGTACACTGCAGGACAGGGAGTGGAATGCGTCTATTGTGGGGACTACCTCGTCACCTATGGTGACTAGGTCCCTACCTGTGGGGTTCCCAGCGTATAGGACTGAATTAACTTTGAAAGCAACATTAAATTGTATTCACTCACTCACCCATAACAGTAACCTAGTGGAAACAGAATGGACTGTTTTGTATCGCTGAGTACACAATGTTCTCACAAAGGTTTGTATTTCACGATACCAAGCATTCGGTACCACAATTTGTTTGACAAAACTGTAAAGGTTCCCAAGACCTTTTAACATTACTGTACATATTTCATTGTGGACAAAGGGGAACGTGCCATTGTCTGATCAATTCTGTTTATCATTGTTATCGAAAATAATGATTGGACAAAAAACAGGCTTACCACGTTTGTACATACAATTTATTGACTGCAATATAATACTACATTATAATACATGTACATCTAAAATAATATTGCAGATATTTTGTTCACAAATAAAAAACCATCACCATAATGTCTTGTTTTCTGTTAAACAGATGTTGACTACAAGTGAGGAATAATAAATTATGGGCATTTTCATGAACGTACATGACATAATGTAGGAATAATTTTCTCAAAAAGAAACATGCTTCAGACAGCTGCATGTGTAAAATGAAGAGATCAGAATAGCTGATGTCAAATATTGTATAGTCCTTGATAAACATTGCACCATAAATGACAATCCAGTATTGGGGTACATCTAGCAAATCCAGTTCAACGAATGGCAGACGCAGCAGGATGGGGAGAAAGGCATTGTGGTACTGAATGAGAATCAGGCTGTGTGATCAATGACAAACCCAGGTTAAGTAATCAGACTGATCAATGACAAAGCCAGGTTAAGTAATCGGGCTGTGTGATCAATGACAAAGCCAGGTTAAGTAATCAGGCTGTGTGATCAATGACAAAGCCAGGTTAAGTAATCAGGCTGTGTGATCAATGACAAAGCCAGGTTAAGTAATCAGGCTGTGTGATCAATGACAAAGCCAGGTTAAGTAATCAGGCTGTGATCAATGACAAAGCCAGGTTAAGTAATCAGGCTGTGTGATCAATGACAAAGCCAGGTTAAGTAATCAGGCTGTGTGATCAATGACAAACCCAGGTTAAGTAATCAGGCTGTGATCAATGACAAACCCAGGTTAAGTAATCAGGCTGTGATCAATGACAAACCCAGGTTAAGTAATCAGGCTGTGTGATCAATGACAAACCCAGGTTAAGTAATCAGACTGTGATCAATGACAAACCCAGGTGTGTGAACAATGACAAACCCAGGTTAAGTAATCAGGCTGTGTGATCAATGACAAACCCAGGTTAGGTAATCAGGCTGTGTGATCAATGACAAACCCAGGTTAAGTAATCAGGCTGTGTGATCAATGACAAACCCAGGTTAAGTAATCAGGCTGTGTGATCAATGACAAACCCAGGTTAAGTAATCAGGCTGTGTGATCAATGACAAACCCAGGTTAAGTAATCAGGCTGTGTGATCAATGACAAACCCAGGTTAGGTAATCAGGCTGTGTGATCAATGACAAACCCAGGTTAAGTAATCAGGCTGTGTGATCAATGACAAACCCAGGTTAGGTAATCAGGCTGTGTGATCAATGACAAACCCAGGTTAAGTAATCAAGCTGTGTGATCAATGACAAACACGGTTAAGTAATCAGACTGTGTGATCAATGACAAACCCAGGTTAAGTAATCAGGCTGTGTGATCAATGACAAACCCAGGTTAAGTAATCAGACTGTGTGATCAATGACAAACACAGGTTAGGTAATCAGGCTGTGTGATCAATGACAAACCCAGGTTAAGTAATCAGGCTGTGTGATCAATGACAAACCCAGGTTAAGTAATCAGGCTGTGTGATCAATGACAAACCCAGGTTAGGTAATCAGGCTGTGTGATCAATGACAAACCCAGGTTAAGTAATCGGGCTGTGTGATCAATGACAAACCCAGGTTAGGTAATCAGGCTGTGTGATCAATGACAAACCCAGGTTAAGTAATCAGGCTGTGTGATCAATGACAAACCCAGGTTAGGTAATCAGGCTGTGTGATCAATGACAAACCCAGGTTAAGTAATCAGGCTGTGTGATCAATGACAAACCCAGGTTAGGTAATCAGGCTGTGTGATCAATGACAAACCCAGGTTAAGTAATCAGGCTGTGTGATCAATGACAAACCCAGGTTAGGTAATCAGGCTGTGTGATCAATGACAAACCCAGGTTAAATAATCAGGCTGTGTGATCAATGACAGACCCAGGTTAGGTAATCAGGCTGTGTGATCAATGACAAACCCAGGTTAAGTAATCAGGCTGTGTGATCAATGACAAACACAGGTTAGGTAATCAGGCTGTGTGATCAATGACAACCCCAGGTTAAGTAATCAGGCTGTGTGATCAATGACAACCCCAGGTTAAGTAATCAGGCTGTGTGATCAATGACAAACCCAGGTTAGGTAATCAGGCTGTGTGATCAATGACAAACCCAGGTTAAGTAATCAGGCTGTGTGATCAATGACAAACCCAGGTTAAGTAATCAGGCTGTGTGATCAATGACAAACCCAGGTTAGGTAATCAGGCTGTGTGATCAATGACAAACCCAGGTTAAGTAATCAGGTTGTGTGATCAATGACAAACTCAGGTTAGGTAATCAGGCTGTGTGATCAATGACAAACCCAGGTTAAGTAATCAAGCTGTGTGATCAATGACAAACACAGGTTAAGTAATCAGACTGTGTGATCAATGACAAACCCAGGTTAAGTAATCAGGCTGTGTGATCAATGACAAACCCAGGTTAAGTAATCAGACTGTGTGATCAATGACAAACCCAGGTTAAGTAATCAGGCTGTGTGATCAATGACAAACCCAGGTTAAGTAATCAGGCTGTGTGATCAATGACAGACCCAGGTTAGGTAATCAGGCTGTGTGATCAATGACAAACCCAGGTTAAGTAATCAGGCTGTGTGATCAATGACAAACCCAGGTTAAGTAATCAGGCTGTGTGATCAATGACAAACCCAGGTTAAGTAATCAGGCTGTGTGATCAATGACAAACCCAGGTTAGGTAATCAGGCTGTGTGATCAATGACAAACCCAGGTTAAGTAATCAGGCTGTGTGATCAATGACAAACCCAGGTTAGGTAATCAGGCTGTGTGATCAATGACAAACCCAGGTTAAGTAATCAGGCTGTGTGATCAATGACAAACCCAGGTTAGGTAATCAGCCTGTGTGATCAATGACAAACCCAGGTTAAGTAATCAAGCTGTGTGATCAATGACAAACACAGGTTAAGTAATCAGACTGTGTGATCAATGACAAACCCAGGTTAAGTAATCAGGCTGTGTGATCAATGACAACCCCGGGTTAAGTAATCAGACTGTGTGATCAATGACAAACCCAGGTTAAGTAATCAGGCTGTGTGATCAATGACAGACCCAGGTTAGGTAATCAGGCTGTGTGATCAATGACAAACCCAGGTTAAGTAATCAGGCTGTGTGATCAATGAGAAACCCAGGTTAAGTAATCAGACTGTGTGATCAATGAGAAACCCAGGTTAAGTAATCGGGCTGTGTGATCAATGACAAACCCAGGTTAAGTAATCAGACTGTGTGATCAATGACAAACCCAGGTTAAGTAATCAGGCTGTGTGATCAATGACAAACCCAGGTTAGGTAATCAGGATGTGTGATCAATGACAAACCCTGGTTAAGTAATCAGGCTGTGTGATCAATGACAAACCCAGGTTAAGTAATCAGGCTGTGTGATCAATGACAAACCCTGGTTAGGTAATCAGGCTGTGTGATCAATGACAAACCCTGGTTAAGTAATCAGGCTGTGTGATCAATGACAAACCCAGGTTAGGTAATCAGGCTGTGTGATCAATGACAAACCCAAGTTAAGTAATCAGACTGTGTGATCAATGACAAACCCAGGTTAAGTAATCAGACTGTGTGATCAATGACAAACCCAGGTTAAGTAATCAGACTGTGTGATCAATGACAAACCCAGGTTAGGTAATCAGGCTGTGTGATCAATGACAAACCCTGGTTAAGTAATCAGGCTGTGTGATCAATGACAAACCCAGGTTAGGTAATCAGGCTGTGTGATCAATGACAAACCCAGGTTAAGTAATCAGGCTGTGTGATCACTGACAAACCCTGGTTAAGTAATCAGGTTGTGTGATCAATGACAAACCCAGGTTAGGTAATCAGACTGTGTGATCAATGACAAACCCAGGTTAAGTAATCAGACTGTGTGATCAATGACAAACCCAGGTTAAGTAATCAGACTGTGTGATCAATGACAAACCCAGGTTAAGTAATCAGACTGTGTGATCAATGACAAACCCAGGTTAAGTAATCAGACTGTGTGATCAATGACAAACCCAGGTTAAGTAATCAGACTGTGTGATCAATGACAAACCCAGGTTAAGTAATCAGACTGTGTGATCAATGACAAACCCTGGTTAAGTAATCAGACTGTGTGATCAATGACAAACCCTGGTTAAGTAATCAGGCTGTGTGATCAATGACAAACCCTGGTTAAGTAATCAGACTGTGTGATCAATGACAAACCCTGGTTAAGTAATCAGACTGTGTGATCAATGACAAACCCTGGTTACTGTGTGATCAATGACAAACCCTGGTTAAGTAATCAGACTGTGTGATCAATGACAAACCCTGGTTAAGTAATCAGACTGTGTGATCAATGACAAACCCTGGTTAAGTAATCAGACTGTGATCAATGACAAACCCTGGTTAAGTAATCAGACTGTGTGATCAATGACAAACCCTGGTTAAGTAATCAGACTGTGTGATCAATGACAAACCCTGGTTAAGTAATCAGACTGTGTGATCAATGACAAACCCTGGTTAAGTAATCAGACTGTGTGATCAATGACAAACCCTGGTTAAGTAATCAGACTGTGTGATCAATGACAAACCCTGGTTAAGTAATCAGACTGTGTGATCAATGACAAACCCTGGTTAAGTAATCAGACTGTGTGATCAATGACAAACCCTGGTTAAGTAATCAGACTGATCAATGACAAACCCTGGTTAAGTAATCAGACTGTGTGATCAATGACAAACCCTGGTTAAGTAATCAGACTGTGTGATCAATGACAAACCCTGGTTAAGTAATCAGACTGTGATCAATGACAAACCCTGGTTAAGTAATCAGACTGTGTGATCAATGACAAACCCTGGTTAAGTAATCAGACTGTGTGATCAATGACAAACCCTGGTTAAGTAATCAGACTGTGATCAATGACAAACCCTGGTTAAGTAATCAGACTGTGTGATCAATGACAAACCCTGGTTAAGTAATCAGACTGTGTGATCAATGACAAACCCTGGTTAAGTAATCAGACTGTGTGATCAATGACAAACCCTGGTTAAGTAATCAGACTGTGTGATCAATGACAAACCCTGGTTAAGTAATCAGACTGTGTGATCAATGACAAACCCTGGTTAAGTAATCAGACTGTGTGATCAATGACAAACCCTGGTTAAGTAATCAGACTGTGTGATCAATGACAAACCCTGGTTAAGTAATCAGGCTGTGTGATCAATGACAAACCCTGGTTAAGTAATCAGACTGTGTGATCAATGACAAACCCTGGTTAAGTAATCAGACTGTGTGATCAATGACAAACCCTGGTTAAGTAAAGATAGCTATAGTAAATCCTCTAATAATTCAATCACCCAACTCAAATCAATCACCCATTTTGTGGACAAAATTCATAGCCCACCTCGGTACCATCTTCACAAGTCCAGGTAATCCGAGGATTACCTGAACCTTTTTGGTGATTCTGATAAGTTCTAGAGTCTTTGCGCCTATAACACCATCTCATGTAAAGATAGTGGCTGTTTTGAAGTGGCATGTCGGTAACTGAAGCTTGCGGTTTTCGCTTTGAAATGCAAACCGGACATCAAAGCTAGTCTGGCCAATGATGAAATTCAAACCAGTCAAAACTCAAACCATGCAGCAGATTGGCGTAATGAGCTGACTGAGCACGCTTACTGATTGGTTCAGGTTAGGGCTGTTCCATTTAAAAAGGTAAGGTACGGGAGGGGAGAAGGCATTCAATATATTATTCTATGGGTCATAGGAGGAATTTCCTTCAGTCGATGTTACAACATTGGGAAGGCCAATAAAATTTCTATGGGTGGTTGGGTGTAATTCAAAGCTGCTTTCCGCCCCTCCCATACCTTTTTGAATGTAACAGCCCTTAATGGAAAACCCTCGAGCTAATTATATCCAGAACTGCTATGGGTAAGTAACCAAGCCAGTGTATCGATCCTAACATATCGATTGATACACTGGCTTGCGAGGATGCCTCTGTACACTCTCATGGCAAAAATGGCCAGTGAACCTCGGGTGTATTTTATTGGTCACCTGGCAGAATCCCAACATGGGTTGAAGTTAGTTTGACTAAAGTTCTGCACCTTGTCAAGTTGTGATTGGTTCCCTCCAATGGTGGCAGACTCTACATCAACAATACATCCAGTCGAAGTAAAATAAATCTGATTGTCGCTGGACATCCACCAATCAGAGATCACTTCTTGAGTGAAGTGCCGGATATGGCTCAACAGTTAAATGGGGAATGTTTTCATTATTGTCCAGGCACCTAGGTCTGCGGATTAACCCCACCAGACCAAACCTTCTACCCTATCTCCAGAACGACGAAAAATTGAGAGCGGTTGTTCCCGGACTCTGTAGATTATCATATTGGAGTCATGCCTAATTGCATAACCCCACGAACAGTGTATCAATGGTAAATTCAAAATGGCGGCCATGTGGGGTACCAGTAAAGTGATGTTTTCATCATTTTTCTTCATAATTCATGCTTTTCTGTGCTGAAAAGTGGACAAAACTATTTTATTTCATATAAGATTATTATTTACTAATTTAGCATGCAGTTTTTTTCGAAAACACAAAATCAAAAAAAATTGAAAAATCTGACCGACAAATCGTCCAAAAAAAAAAGCCTTTTTAGCCCACCATCACCAGATGGTGGGCTGTTCAAATCGCTTTTCGTCCGTGGTCCGTCGTCCGTCCGTAAACAATTCTTGTTATCGCGATTTCTCAGTAACTACTGCATGGATCTTTCTGAAATTTGGTACACAGGTTCCCCTTGGGGTCTAGTTGTGCAGATACCTTTTCTGGTCCGATTCGAAAATCCAATATGGCCACCAGGCGGCCATATTAGATTTGCCCATGAAACTTTATCGTGGTTTCTCAGGAAATACTGCATGGATCTTTGTCAAATTTGGTACACAGGTTTCTCTTGTGGTCCAGTTGTGCAAGATACCTTTTCTGGTCCGATTCGAAAATGCAATATGGCCACAAGGCGGCCATCTTGGATTTCCCCATGAAACCTTGTTATCGCGATTTCTCAGGAACTACTGCATGGATCTTTCCCAAATTCGGTACACAGGTTCTCCTTGGGGTCTAGTTGTGCAGATACCTTTTCTGGTCCGATTCGAAAATCCAATATGGCCACACGGCGGCCATCTTGGATTTCCCCATGAAACCTTGTTATCGCGATTTCTCAGGAACTACTGCATAGATCTTTCTGAAATTTGGTACACAGGTTCCCCTTGGGGTCTAGTTGTGCAGATACCTTTTCTGGTCCGATTCGAAAATCCAATATGGCCACAAGGCGGCCATCTTGGATTTCCCCATGAAACCTTGTTATCGCGATTTCTCAGGAACTACTCCATGGATCTTTCTGAAATTTGGTACACAGGTTCCTATTGGGGTCTAGTTGTGCAGATATCTTTTCTAGTCCGATTCGAAAATCCAATATGGCCACTAGGCGGCCATCTTGGATTTCCCCATGAAACCTTGTTATCGCGATTTCTCAGGAACTACTGCATAGATCTTTCTGAAATTTGATACACAGGTTCCCCTTGGGGTCTAGTTGTGCAGATACCTTTTCTGGTCCGATTCGAAAATCCAATATGGCCACAAGGCGGCCATCTTGGATTTCCCCATGAAACCTTGTTATCGCGATTTCTCAGGAACTACTGCATGCATCTTTCTGAAATTTGGTACACAGGTTCCTATTGGGGTCTAGTTGTGCAGATATCTTTTCTAGTCCGATTCAAAAATCCAATATGGCCACAAGGCGGCCATCTTGGATTTCCCCATGAAACCTTGTTATCGCGATTTCTCAGGAACTGCTGCATGGATCTTTCCCAAATTCGGTACACAGGTTCACCTTGGGGTCTAGTTGTGCAGATACCTTTTCTGGTCCGATTCGAAAATCCAATATGGCCACACGGCGGCCATCTTGGATTTCCCCATGAAACCTTGTTATCGCGATTTCTCAGGAACTACTGCATGGATCTTTCTCAAATTTGGTGTACAGGCTCCCCTTGGGGTCTAGTTGTGCAAGATACCTTTTCTTGTCCGATTCGAAAACCCAATATGGCCACCAGGCAGCCATCTTGGATTTCTCCATGAAACTTTGTTATTGTCATTTATCAGGAAGTACTGCATGGATCTTTGTCAAATTCGGTACACAGGTTCCCCTTGTGGTCCAGTTGTGCAAGATAACTTTTCTGGTCCGATTCGACAATCCAATATGGCCACAAGGCGGCCATCTTGGATTTCCCCATGAAACCTTGTTATCGTGATTTCTCGGGAACTCTCAGGAGTCAGCGGATCAAACAGTGGGACATATTCTATATAGTGACTATAGAAAATATCCATACCTTCACCTTCCATATCAAGGAGTTAAAATAATTCGGAATTAAAATGTATGTCTTCAAGTTTTAAATCAGTTTTCTTAGTCCAGTGAACTGTTTCGTCTGCCGATGAGTCGGCTACATGAAGGGATGTCACTCTTGTGACACAACGTTACAACTCGACAACTTTAGACTACTGCGTGTTTCGATCCAAGGGAGATAATCAGGATTCAGACACTTTCGAAGTTTCAACATTACTGCGCGGATCCCTTCAGTATTAAGTATTGTACCATCTTACTATTTTCGAGCATGGTATCTTAAAAGAGATATCTCAAACTAGCCCAGTAAACAGAACAGAATTAGCATTCGTTCCCAATTATAAAATCTAAAGTATGTTTCATAGCTCATGCCAAAGGGTCAAAGAGATTTGTCTTCTCTTCCAGTACCCAATGAGGACACGTGCAAATAAAAATGCTACAAAACGAAGACGAATGATCCTCCGGACATTCACTTTCGGACTAACTTTGCTCTTTTCTCTTGTACTATAACAACTGACATAAGTACAGTTTCTAGAAATCTTGAAACTTTTTAAACTTAGAAAGATGATATCTTGGTGTTTTCCAGGGTCCCTTTTTCGATCTTATTCACTCAGATTCGAAATTCTGTAAACAAAATTACAAATCAATCGTTTGCTCTTAGTAACAATGGACAAAAAGATCCTCTTGTCATTAGCTTACAATTATCGGACAATGGTGGGCGCCAAGATCCTTCAGGATCTCTCGTTTGAGAGCTGTAAGGTTGCTTGTTCACATTGAATGTTGATGGTTCCTAACCTGGCTCACCTTGATGGCTTAGTTCACAATCTGACACATTCCACATAGGATGGATGAGATGCACAATGCTAAATTACTATCTATATTAATATGTCGGGGGACTTGCACAATACCAGGCAACTAACCAATCAGATCATGTAATTGGCACTTCCGGATCGATACTTCGTGTAAGAATGCAATGTCAATCCTTTGTTTAGCTGACTTGACCCATTGTTGTCATACTTCGATACACAATGTCTGGTGATCCTCACATGAAGTAGACCCACTTCCTGTTTGTCAATTTTGGCCCAGTTACTGTTAACCAATCAAATGACAGAACTAGCCATTCCAGATTATCTTCTAGTCCTATTGTGCAAGCCGCCCATGCTAAATTACTCAAATTTTACACACAAAAACCCCACTAAAAACGTGGTGTGCATTTGCATAAAAGCTAATTGTTTGATTAATAATAAATACTGTAAAAATGGTATGGAATGACAATGTTCAGCCGATCAGATAGCAATGCTTTGTCTGGACGTTGCAAACATGGAATACATTAGATGACCATCCTCCATAATGCAGGTCTGGATACTTCATTACCCATACCAGCCCTGCACTCAGATGTGGGCATAACAGCTCTTACTCGAACAGTCCATTTAAACTAACAGCCAATGCATGGCCGGTATTGCAGCAAGCTTCGCCCCAGTCACAGAGAACCTGAGCTTGTAATGAGAATATGCTGTGGAACGATCTCTTTGATGTCATCGAGGAAATGACACATGGGCATCTCAACAGTTAAAACAATCATGGATACATACAACTGAGTTCAAATGGGATGAAATATATGACACATGCCGGTCTTCTAATTTGCTCAAATATGGGTATAATATGCGGAGAGGTCATGAGGTCGTGAATGTGATTGGCCACTCCTAAAATTTATGACTGGTCTTTTAGCTATGCCAAACCCATATTCTTCCATGATATGAATTTGTGAGATGAACCCTGGCTAGAGATGATGTAGATGATCTGTTCAGTTCTATCACACGATGAATCAGCAAGCTGAAAGTAGGTCAGCTGACCCTCAATCCGTCTGCAGACTCAAACTGGCCATGGTCTCAATTGTCGTAAAGTCTATAACAATTTGCTGCTGTTTGGGTTGATATTGCCTGAAAAAAAAACGGTTTTACTGATTTTAGCTAATTTATAAAGACAAATCCTGTATAATGGTAATTCATATATTTACATTCTTAATGGAGACTGCTTTCTGCAGAAGCTCTGCAGGTCAGCTTGATATTATGGCCATTTTTTTATAGCTTTTTCAAACAAATAGATAATATTTTGAATTGAAACTCTGGGAGCAGCTTTGGTGTACTTTTCATGTCCAAAGCTGATTTAGGTCGCATCTGTGTCCCAGATGAAAAAGCCACTTTTTATGGGTTCCAAGAGTGAGCAACATTCCTATTATGGTTTATTTGCGAAATAAATCGATTTTGCGGAAGAACTGTGAAAACAATTCATCTGAATTAACCTTGTGTATAATATTCAGACATTACTGAGTTCGCGGACTATATTTCTGACAGTTTTGAGAAGTTTTTGTGTGAGAAAACGTGGTCTACTTTAGGCACATCGACAGTATCTTTGACTAATGGTAAATACATGCATTTGTATTGTAGTGGTAGAGAGTGGCATTTGTTTCAGAGTCCCTTGTCCCTTAAGAATAAGATTCAAATAAACGAGACATGACTAGATTCTAGAGGAGAATTGGTGTGATTAAGGTGGTATAAGCATTTTTCTTTATTTCTAGGACTTGAATTTGAAATCCGACAGAATTTGAAATGAAAAAGTATGAAATTTTTTCTCTGAATTCCATTTTATTAGGAAAACTTCATCCTACGAGACTGAAATTTTCAAAAATTATGGGAACAGGATGGCCGGCTTCATCACGAAACTGACATCATGGTCATTGGTTTTAAATTAGAACAATTATGCCTTTAATAATTGGATCATTCTCACCTGTATTTCACTCCTGTCAAATCAAACATTCTTTTAGCGGCTACAAACGCTGGTTTGTCCTTGTATTTGTCAGAGTAATATATGACCTCCCGAATCCCAGATTGAATGATGACTTTGGCACACTCGTTACATGGGAACAATGCTACATAGACTGTACAGTTCTTGACATCTGCTGAGTTTTTGTTTAGCACTGCATTCAACTCTGCATGGCAAACTGCAAGCATGGCAAGAGAGAAAGAGATAGTACAGAGCCAAGTACATGTTTATATACAAATCAAAGAGAGAAGGATTAATTGAAAACAATAAATCATATCATTTAACTGTTTCACACTTCAGTGCACTAATCACTGGTGTGTTCTCAGCGGCTGAGCCTGTGCTATTTATCTTTCATCACACCTGAATCCTGCTCTGAAGGAAACACATTTGTGCTTCACACATACCAGGGCATGAAATGTTTTTTTCAGTCCACCTGTCACATGTGACAGGTAAGGTTTTTTTCTACCTGTCCCACCCAAAACTTACTTGTACACAATTTTGTCAAAATTTCTATATGCTGATCGAATTATGTTTAAACGATGAACGCACCGGGATGTTTTGATGAGAAAACTATCTATTTTAGTCCCGAGGATTTTATTTTTAATGCCCACTCACCAAATTTCTGATTTCTCGAGTTTTAAAATGTTTTTATTACCTCATGTAGTAAGAACACAGAATGACAAATAATTCATTAATTAGTTTTGATAATTGCTAGGCAAATGATAAATAATTACTCTCCCTGGTCAAATGATAAATAACCTATTACCAAAAAAAAATCCAAACCAAAAAAACCTCGCACAATCTAGCTTTCCCCAGTAGCCTACCATTCATTTTCATTTCTAATTTGTTTTTTGAAATGTCACTATGAGGCACGATGACGGAAGCACAGATATGTATAAAGTTATTAGCATTTTGTGTTCATGGAATATACCAGTGAACGTACGGTGATTGAGAAGCACAACACAACCAACCTCATGTCTGGTTAGTGTCGCCCCTGTCAGGCTATTAGAATACATTCTCTAGATCAGCTTCACGTTTGTAATGTTTAAAAAAAAAATTAATGATATGGTAACATTGGAATTCTTTAGCAGTAGACCGAATGGAATTTGTTTCAGTAAACTTGAGCACATTTTCCTAAGTCAGCTTTCCTGCCGCAATGCGTACAGTTTGACAGACATCCGTCGATAACCTTCTTTTACTCGTTTGTCTGACATCTGAGCGTGGGTTCCCGATCTGTTCACTGTGACCTTTGATCTGAAGAATATCCGGGACTTGAAATATACCTCGGCGGCTGCCGATCTCCAATGGTCTCTCCAACAGTGTAAGCAAATCTGGAGCGTTGAGGTCTGATCGAACGTCGACGCTTGACGAAGCATAACGAGGCTAAATTTATTTTTAGCTCTAAAGCATGGCATGCTCTCAGCAGAAGTTGAGACATCGTTTAACAACAACAACAACAAGAAGTTTTTCTTGCTTCGGGCGTTAGTAAAGATCAACGCCTATGAATCCCTGCAATGTTTCACCTGTCGCATGCGACAGTCATTTATTATTTTTACCTGTCGCACATAAATACTACCTGTCATCGACAGGTGGACACCCGAACATTTCGCGCCCTGCATACCAATACTAAATATCAACTGATCATGAAGGATGTCAAATTTTCAGATGTGTTTACTGTGTTACTGTAGTTTCCACCAGGCCTGATTATTATTCATGTCTACTGCACTTACCATACATATGTTTTGTATCTAATTCATCTTTCCCCTCTCTGCCCCAGGGCATGACATCATCACTACAACCATTTGGCATTCCATTATATCCAATACCCACTATCTTCTTTTCTGGGCTCACAATACAAGCTCCAACCTGTATAGGTAAATATAAATATTATAGTGTAAGAAAAATGATGTACGTACATACAATGATCATACCCTCATATGTACTTATATGGTATGTCATCATATTAGGCCCTATCTCCAAAGCACACATTTTGACACCAACAACCACATCTGAAAATTAGCCCTCATGTTATTCAATGGTGCAGTACTCACAGCAGGTGTCGTGTCACGAAGACATCAGAACGACATTTTGATGTGCCTCAAAATTAGAGCCAGGGCTGCAGCATCATGTCAACCGCTGTGGAAATGTGCTAATAACGTATAGTTGTAAAGCATGCCGTGGAAATGGACCTTCATAATAACATCACTGACAACTGTCATAAATTGTCCACATTTTATAATAATTTATGTGTACTGTACATGATTCTATCCCTGCACAGTTACATTATTGGTACATAATTATAATGGTATATTATATATTTGTAATTTCATATTAGATTTTCTTCTGAATGCACAGTAAAAATAGTCAGAAGTTGAGGTTCTCAAGTTAATGTGTCGATGTCCATGAAGTGCAACAGAGAATTATAGTATTTGACCGGACCAAGAAGAAATGTGAAGAAATTACACATTTGTCATACACAATTGCACATGATTACTTGTGTTTTGGGATCTTTGCTTCTCTGTGCAGATAAGAATGCAATTGCCATAAAATAGTCCGGCCATTCCAAGTACCCCTCTCGCTTCTTGACAGATGTGCTGAAAAGAAGAAAAGGCCAATATTAGTACAGTAAATTTATGTTACATGTATATATGTGACAAAGATTATGCTGGGCCATTCAAAATCTATGTAAAATGTAGCAAGGATATACAGTAATTTCTCTAATTCAATCACAGCAAGTTGACAAAATGGTTCAAAATCATGCAGATAAATCCATCATTTCTGTTATTTTGATGAATTGAGAAGGTGATCTCATTTATTAAAACAACTGATTGGGAGTGATTGAATTTGAATAGATTGACTGAATTATTATACCACATGTGTGTTCTGGAAAGTTGAACAGGGGAAACAACCATTAGTCTCAGTGTCCTTTAGACTCCCTATTATTATACCATGTGTGTGTTCTGGAAAGTTGAACTGTCCTTCAGACTCCCTATTTTAAAATTAAGACGCCCTAAAATATTGAAATTTAACATGAACACTGATGAAGGTGTGAAACACCCTGCTGTCGGGAAACAGTGGCAAAATGTGGAAGTTGAGACACCCATTTTCAAATCCTAGTTGAAAACCTATTAACTGAAGGGCTCAATTTATTGAGCTCAAATACACAGCACACAATTCTCATTGGTGAAGGCACATGTACAATAATATTCCAACTCTTTGGAAGACTTATTAAGATTGTTCTGATTCTTATTATTCTACCAGATTTGTGTCCCAAATTTTTCTCAAAAGCTATCGAACTAATAATACTAAAAATCCAGACTGATTGAACCTCTTGAGCACTAATGCATACTTATAAATGTTTCTGATTTATAATAGCCAAATGCTTTGGCGGCCATCTTGAATTTCATCTGAAACCTAAAAATATCTTCTTCAGAAGCATCAGATCGATTCTTTCGATATTTGGCATAGGTCATGTATATAGTCCAAACCAGTTGATGTTTGTGAAAGAGAAGTTGCTGCATAGAACCAAAACTGACCTACCAAAATAGGTCAAATTTGAAATTAGCAGATTTTGACCAGACAAGCGGATAGATATATGCTACATGATATGACGATCAAGAATGTGTAAAAATTAAGTTTAAAAGTCACATGGTTTGGCGGTCATCTTGAATTCGGTCAAAAACTGAACATGTTTTTGAAGAGCTGTAACTCTTGAACCGTGGAAGGTACAGACTTCTGATTGATTGCATTTTGTTCTCCAGAACAGCCCTGTCACAATTTTGTCATCCGTTCTTCATAACTCTAATAGTTCGACGCTATAGAAGAATCAAAATTGTCAGATTTTCAAGCAATATGTGTAGCTTTCTAAGGCAAATTGGCGCTAAGCCCAGTTCATGTTGTCCTGTAATTTTCTCAGAAACCTTCCCTTACCAAAAAATCCTATAGGATCCTATGGGACAGATGAGCTGTCCTATAGGATCCAATAGGAAAGGTGTTCTGTCCTATAGGATCCGATAGGACAGTTACTTCTGTCCTTTATGATCCTATAGGACAGATAATTCTGTCCTATAGGCAGGGAGTAATCCAGAAATTATTTGGGGACGCCGGTGGGGGAGGGTCGAGGGAGGGGGGTATCCCCCGTCATGAGCGAAAAAAAAAGAAGGAATTTGACATGCATCTAATGAAATAAACAATTATGCTCCCTGGATCAGTGTAGAGTACTATATTGAGAATTCTTGAAAATCACATCAACAACAATAAAGCCGAATGGCAAACTTCATGTATCAATACTGTTTTGTGTTCATTCTTTGTGGAAATTTCATTACCTATATGTCAATCCGTCTTTCTCTCATGTCCCTAAATTTGTCTATTAAGAAGTCCCATGCCTCCTCACTGAAAGTTTCCGATCCCACCAGGATGATTCTCATTAGTTTATCCAAACTGCTGGCACATTTTCGTCGCTGTGCTGTTGTTGTACATTGTTAGGCCTAGGTGTTTCAATTTCCTGAGAATGTTCTGATTGTTCCTGGTCAGAAGTGTCCCGTTTGTCAGTTTCATTTTCGTGTGTATCGTCCACCGAAGCACCAGTTTCCGTGTCTCCGCCACGTGCACGTTTTATAAAATGCAAAAGAGTTCGCTGATCAGTAGGTTTATCGTCTACACATTTTCGTTTTGACCAGTAGGTAGCAGCCTTTTTATTATGGCTGAGACCAGACGTTCTTGGACGACCCATTTTATCAAATCGTGTAAACCGTGCTCTTTTAAATTATACAACGACGACAACTTTTGACGATCGGTAGGCGCGCGTATAATTGTCAGACTCGAAGCGGAACCGGATTGGAGTACACTACTCTTGTCAATAATAAAACAGTGAAAGTTGTTCACTATTTGAAGTAACTTCAACCTTGAGAATGTATTTAATATACAAAACTAAACTGTAGTCGATGAGAAATAAACGTTGTTTTTGTAAAAATCCGATGTGTCCTGTCCGTTTTTACTGTAAATTTCAAGTCGGAGTTTTTCCATGTTCTGCTGAATTGTAGTGGCGCGTAGGCTCTAACACAGTGCTATGATGTCTGATTTACCGCGAGGTTTAGTTTGGATTTTTTTTTTTTTTTCGTTTTCATTTGGGCGCCCATACCGGTAGCAAAACCTTCCTGGATTACTCGCTGCATTCAAACTAGCCACTTTAATATTTCAAAAATGAAACATGGCTTCAAATGACATATTCGGTGAAATTTATTATGTAAATGAAAATGGCATGTAATGGCATACTTCCATCTCAAAGTCATATCCAAGTTGCATGAATGTAGATGCACCGACTGATGAATAAATTAGATTAAATTGTCTGATGCAATGCACAATCTCCTAGCATGCGCACACATGGCAGAGTCATAATACCCAGAGCAGAGGTCTGTTTTTATGTGCACATGCTAGCAGTTTAGATTATGTGTCTGTCAGTTAAACTTGGTTTATTAACAAGGCATTGCCTCTCAAATCCTGCAATTTGCGCATGACCTTGACATGGAAATATGCCACCACATGCTATTTTCATTTACAGAATAAATATCACCGAATATGTCATTTGAAGCCATGTTTCATTTTCGAAATTTTGAAGTGGCTAATTTGAATGATTAGTCGCATAAAACGGAAGGAATAAATTGATGTGAAAATCATGGAACAATGAAGCCATAGATGCTGTTGAAAGATTGATGCAGTCCGGCGTATTCGTGGATGTCCACATTTTCCATAAACATAAAAAACTGAAGTTGACATAGCCCTATACCCCAATCGAGGTATAGGCCTATACCTCAATCGAGGTATAATACCCCGATCAAGGTATAATACCTCGATCAAGGTATTTTCCCCAACCTGTTGAGAGAGGCACCTCCTTACGGAGTACTCATATACAATCAATTAGGAACCACTAAACATTTTTTAGCTCAACTATCGTGCTGTGAAGTGAACATTTATTATATAATTCTACAATTGGACGAACTACTATCCTGAAAGTACATTTATACAATTCTACAATTTGGACGAACTACCATCCTGAAAGTGCTGTGATAGTCTAACCATGTGAGCTTCCTAGCGGTGTATGCGATGTACTACTGTGAGTGAATTTATATAGCGGTCACTGAAAGACACCCAAGTACTTTATTCCCCAAGTGCCTCCGCTGGCGAAGGTCTAGCGTAGCAACTAGTTCCACCATCAGTCCATTTTACCCTGGACACCGAATCAGTCCAGCGCCTTGTGAATAGGCGAGTATATATGTAAGCGGTCACTGGCGAGGCGCGAACCCACGCCAGCTGTAGCACTCCGGATCAGAGTCAAACACCCTAACCACTCGGCCACGACACGCTCACATGTCAACTTGGCTAGGTCAGTCGAAGAAAAACAATGACTGCGCCCTGTGTCACATGACAATAACACAGTTGTCGAAGTGGGATTTGTCGGCTTTCGTAGAATGAACATCATGGCCATCAGACATGTTACATATTGGTTGGCGATAAAATGGACTCCCCGTGGGATGGAAACCACAAGTAAGTATGCTCGAGAAAACAATTAAAAAAATAAAAAAATAAAATACCTCCAATCATACCAAGAAGTAGAAACTCTGACAGACAAATTAAACTTCGACCCCCGCACATACATGTACGCAATCCACATAGAAAGTCACCACATGCTTTGAACGCGCGCACCTGCGAAGTGTATGAGACTTGATCCGCACGAGATCTGATCCAGAAGCTAGTCCAGTATAACGTGACACCAGGCTTTCTCTTTTAATATGCTGTTGTTTACTGACAAGCCATGGTAGTCCCGTAGGCTTTCATAGTGAACGCAAATCAAAATACCACCGCCAACATATGAGCGAGAAAAATGGCCCAAAATGAAGAAATAAAGAATTTCCCTGCCTACTCACCTTGATAATTCAAAAGACCAATATCTACTGCATACATATCACGTAATTCCCAACACTGACAGGTCTGATAACACGCGAGTGCAGCCTGGCAATCTAGCAGGTATTTTTCCAGCGACAGAATTTTCTCCGCAATATGGCCACAATGGAAAAGCCTTGACCTTGGTCCTTATTTGGGGCTATCACGTGCGCATACAATTCATCACATAGAACGGGGAACCCCAAAGGACAAAGGGATCTTCCGTTATAACAGATTGAGTTCCTCGTGATGAAAGATGAACTCAAAATTATTGCTGCAAATGTTAGTATTTGTGAATTTGTAAATAATGTGATAGCAAAGAAATGAATAAATTTGCGCTGATCGGGTTGACTTCATTTCAGTTTAGTCGAAACAGGGTCCCTTTTTATTGTTATTTATAACGGATGATCCCTTTGTCCTTTGGGGTTCCCCGTTCTATGTGACGAATTGTATGCGCACGTGATAGCCCCAAATAAGGACCAAGGTCAAGGCTTTTCCATTGTGGCCATATTGCGGAGAAAATTCTGTCGCTGGAAAAATACCTGCTAGATTGCCAGGCTGCACTCGCGTGTTATCAGACCTGTCAGTGTTGGGAATTACGTGATATGTATGCAGTAGATATTGGTCTTTTGAATTATCAAGGTGAGTGGGCAGGGAAATTCTTCTTCATTTTGGGCCATTTTTCTCGCTCATATGTTGGCGGTGGTATTTTGATTTGCGTTCACTATGAAAGCCTACGGGACTACCATGGCTTGTCAGTAAACAACAGCATATTAAAAGAGAAAGCCTGGTGTCACGTTATACTGGACTAATCCAGAAGCCTACTGTCGGAAAATTAGGATAGGCCTAAAATTATGGACAACAACAACAACAAAATTACCTCTGAGTATGCTGGTTGTTGTTCATAGACAGGGTGTTCTTGAACTTATCTGTCATTCCATTCACTTCCTTTTCACAGTTCATCCTGTTCCCGGCTTAGTTGTTGTTTTGTCCGAACAGTTCCAAAACAAAAATCCCACTTCCCCGTCTATTGAACCGGTCTTATATCCCACTTTCGCGCCAAGCAGGGATGGATATACGGGAACCCTACTGTTTTCACAGTTTGACAATTGTTTTCAGGTTTCCGATTGCGATCATAGCGCCACATCAGGGGAGATAATGCGCAGGTGGCCTAGATAATCGGGTACCCTGTTCTTGTGAACTGTTCTGAAATCTTTCTCATCTTAAACATTGAAAATTTGTTGAAACTTAACGAAGCCCACTTTCTTATAAAACTATAATTTCGCACAGTAATGCTCAATAAGTTATGCATGATTAATGGAGACCGTGAAGAAGAATATTAAATTATAAATTGCTTCACGTTATTCTCGGGCGCCATTGAAAATAATGAGTCCATGACATTATCCCCCAACGACAGTTTCCCCAGCGACATTTTCCCCACCGATATTTTCCCCCGCGACAGTTTCCCCACACGACATTTTTCCCAGGCGGCATTTTCCCCACCCTAATATTACGATAGATAGATAGATAGATAGTTTATTGCTCGTTTTTGCCCGAAGGCTAAAGGCACCACATAAAAGCGTACATACAGGACATATAAAAAAGTACAAGCAATACATAAAAAAAACAATACACACAGGACATATAAAAAGTACAAGCAATACATAAAAACAATACGATCAAAAACTATTCACTGATACATAGGATTACATATGATATCTTATTGCACTATTGTTCCCGTAGGCTAACGACACCATACAATTACAAAAAAAAAAAAAAAAAAAAAATAAGGTGTGTACATATACGTATATACGTACATTACGTGCTGTAATAATTACGATCTGCCGACAATCGCAGTCGCGGTCAATTCCCCACCTTGATTTTTTTCAAGTTTGCACTTGAAGTTATTTATTCGAATCGTAAATTAAGAATATTATATGCCAATGAATGAAAAGTGATCAAAAATTCCCGCTGCATGAAAGCGGCAAAAGTTTGATATTATGATATGATCACTTCATCAACACTGCCGATATTTTCCGATAGATTACTAGATATTCGAATTTGAATTGAAAATATTTAATTCATAACGATTTAGACAGAACTGAACTTTGAATTAAAAATGTTTAATTCATAACGATTTAGACAAAACTGAACTTTCAAACAATACATTATCACAAAAAAATCTACTCAAAAGTATTGATTATTCACTTTACAGGCAGAGAAATTGCCGGAAATTGCCGAAATAAAACGATAGTTCATTGGAATTCAAATTTGATGCGGTCGGTAGGCCGACATAAGACCGTGACAAGAAATAAATAACAGCCAGAAAACAGATCGTAATTATTATTACAGCACGTAATATTAGGATGGGGAAAATGTCGCCTGGGGAAAATGTCGTGTGGGGATACTGTCGTGGGGGAAAATGTCGGTGGGGAAAATGTCGCTGGGGAAACTGTCGTTGGGGGATAATGTCGGTACCCCGAAAATAATAAATAGATAAATGAATACAAATTAAAAAAAAAAAAGAGACTTCCGTCAAGTTGTATTTAAAATACATGCAAACAACCTATCCATTTGAAAGTTTCGAACTAATCACCGAAGCTTAAAAAAAAGATGTATTGGTACTAAGATATATAGAGAAACTTTATGTATTTATAATTTCTGGTACCGTATTGCCTCGGACAGTTCCCGCTCGTAACTGGGTACTGCGGCCATCAGATTAACATTTAATAGGAAATGCAGATAAATTGCCATAATTTGAAAAAAAAGTCTGTATTTGTGGTGCTCGTTTTCAGATATTATAGCAGGAAGTGATGTTTCAGAGATTTTTGACTTACAGAAATCAATTTATTAAGAAAAACGACCGCTTCCCATACGGATTTCGCGGACCATCAACTCAATGTTTTATTTCAACTTCACGTTACATTTCTTAGTTCATTTGAAAATTTTACAAGCACTGTATTTTAAAATAAAGAAATAAATAAAAACAGATAAATAAATAACAAGGAGAGAGCGGAGGGAAATATAAAAAGAACAGAAGAATTGATTATGTTCAAGCTCGTCGGTCAGTTTTCGGTTAAGTTATACGGGTAAAAAATTGTTCCAGGGAATAAAATAAGTTAAGGATCAAGGAATCTCCGCAAATGATTCACAAGAAAAGCAATTTGTTCGTAGTCTGTTTTCCGAACCTAATATGAATGGACGGCACCATAGGAGTCCACCGACTTGTCGTCTGCAGGTGATTGTGTAACCGGTTCTGGTTTGTATCAAAAACAGGACATGACCATTCATTCTAGCAATGTTGTTTGTTTTACTGAATAGCAAAAACACTGAGTGAGCAACAATCCAATTCAGACATACGGTCTTTGTTCTCAGCAAACACCCATATGACTCTAACAGAGGATACCAAACTCGCCAACCGAACAGGTTCTCAAAAAAAACAGTACAATATACGATAAATCAAAAGCTTACTACCAGACACATGACGTCTATGGCAGATAAAATTCAGAAATGGCATTGGAGTGCTTATTGTTATTATTACTTCGCCATTGTTCTGTATACCCACCAGAAAATGAATAATGAGAGATTTTCTACCGAGTTTGTGTTGCATCTGTATTGACTATTTCCTGTCTATTGTGGGTTACGTGTCATGGAAATGAATTCCAAACCTCAAAGTGAAGAATTTCTAACTGAAGAATTTCAAAATTTGCCAAATCAGGGTTTTCTTGAGGTTTAGCATCGAATAAACTGGGATGATCATTTTGCATTAAAATGGATATGCCTCGATAAAACCAGGATAGTCCAGGGAGCACATATTTAAATCAAGCTTTATGCAATCAGTCATACGAAAAATAAATTTAGTTTGAAATTTGGAGTTTTCATACATTCGCAATTATAAATTAGAATATTGAGAATGGAGACAACCGGGATGGAAATATGACAGTGTCGGTTTACCATGCTTTCCACATTAACACTAAACGTCTCAAACAGGATACCGATACGTTTATAATGTATTTCAATGGATTATATAAGATCGATATAAGGTGGCTTGAAGAATAGAAACATATCAATTGTATCAATAGACTGAAACAGTGAAAGCGCCGGTTTCCACAAAGTTATAATTATTATATTGATAGTTTCAAATGGAAGTGCAAGATTTGACTATCTGTAAAAGTTGATAAAAAATCAAATCCGCTCCAGTGAATTATATCCTCTCAGTTTCGTTATTATATTGTTCTTGAGGTATACATACTAAATATCAGCCTAAAATATGGGATCTTCAGTCGTACGTCCGTCCTGGTCTATTTTTGGTATTTATATTTGGGTGTAGGACAAAACACCCAAGGACAAAAGACCCTTGGACAAAACATCCACGGACAAAACACCCAGAGGACAAAACACCCAAATACAATAGATATTAAGTAGCTTTATGTCTTATTCAATCATGATTTATTACATTATATACTACCGGTACTATCAAGATGCAATATTTTAGAGTTAACAAAATATTACAGCACTAGTTTAAAATAAAAAATAAAAAATCAATAAAATATAAACCAAGTTTAGCATACATGTAGTATGGATAACACATGTTTAACACAAAAGTACAAGGTTAGCACATTTTAGATTTTTTGTGACCAGGTTTGACCAATCGCTGGCCGATGGTGTCGTTGGTCCATTTTTGCTGTTTTTGGGTGCTTTGTCCTTGGGTGTTTTGTCCTAGGGCGTTTTATCCCCTGGGTGTTTTGTCCGTATCCCTTATTTTTAGAGATTCATCGGGAGGATTTTCTCTGATACACACAATATGTCACCTCAAACCAATATTATATTTTCAGACAATCTATTAGGATTGTGTTTATGTAAAAGAAACGGTTTTGGTTTGAGATGTCATAGTTTTGTTACAATTGAAAATCTTCCGTATAAATGCCTCAAAAATACCAAAATAGGCCAGGAAGTACAATTTGGTCAAACATGAATCCATTTTATACAACTGAAGATCGCATTTTTTCGATGTTTACTTCAAGAAAACATAATTTGACAAGTTCATAGAAAGAAAATTGCTTCATCACCGCCACACACAAGGTAGTTTTGATATTACTATTCGGTGTTCGTGACAACATAAAATGGACTGATAGCTCTAAAACCTTTAATCGTTGTTACGGTTATAGGCTTCAGTGTTAATTGAGGTATTATTAATATTGCATTTAATACATCCACATTACTTGACTAGGTCATGATAAAGCGTAGACTCGCCGTGAATGATAAATTCATTCATAGTACCGATATTTGATGAACCACGTTCTTCCAGTACTCATTTATGTTTTTATTCCCAATAGGCCTGAAACCTGATGACGTAGGCCCCCGACATCCATGACAATTAATTCCCACTTCTATCCCTTGATGCAATGCAGGCCCCCAACATCCATGACAATTAAATGGCTGGTGGAGATCGTAAAACAATTCGAATAGAATGTCATCTCCCCCATGTAACGTGACATCAACTTAATTGCCAGCGCGAGGTCCCTGGACTAGCACATTCGGAAGAACAAGCTTTAATTTGGTGTATCAGGTTACATATAGGACTTCATGCCTTGTAACAGATGTACTGTGCTTTGACAATGTAATGAGTTTCGTGTTACATAAGCGATGCTAGCTTTCTGGATAAGTGATCACCTGTCATACAGATGAAAGAATGCATAATTTATCACGCGATTGAATAATATATAATACGTCATCAAGGTCCAGGCCCATACGCTCAACTGCTTTAAAGGACGTGTAATTATGGGGAGCTCGATCTTCGGGTTCTTGAATAATTTCATCTTCAAGTGAAGTATTTGTGCGAAATCGTCCAGTTCGAAGTGAAAACAAAAATTGTCTTTGGACAACATCTATCTATTGACATGACATGTATTTCGGTGTAAAGTTTATTTTGGTTCTGCACTGGCTTCATATGGAAAAAGGTGCTGTTTTCACCTCAAAATATAGGATTTTGTGTAAACACACCATCTTAAGATGCTGTTACTCAGGAACCCGAAATACTCAGTGCCCCACAATTATTGTGAGCAGAGAACAAGACAAACTCCAAACAGCGCATGACAGCTGAACGACTGTCGTCTAGCCCACAACCACTGCCCGCATTTGAAATTATCGTTAATACGCTCTCAGCGTAGAGATTACTCCGCCAATACAAACCCTTTCTTATCACTGTAATAACCTCATTATTCATTAGCAAAATATCTCCGAAAATCTGTTCATCAATAACCTACACTGGTTTAACTGCTAGCGAGGTTATGTTATTGATTTTTGTTTGTGTTTCGCATGAATACAGTTCATGCGTATGGAACTGCCGTAGTGTGTGATACAATGGATCCTATATTACTAACTGTGTAGGGGTGACATCTTCACACCCTGCATACCAAACGGCTGCTCCAACTTCCGCCGGAGGGTGAACTTCCGCCGGAGGGAAGGGCGTGAAAAATGGTAGGACAACTTATTGGTTTTTCCGTTGATATGTCAGAACAATACCCTATCAACAATATCACATTGTCTCAGTTGTTAGATGGTACGTTTATTTAACTAGCTGACGTGAGAACGGGATAATTCTAAATAGACAATTACATCCATTAGAAGCCGAATCTAGAAACCTTTCTTAGAAAAACTACATCAAATATGCATTTTATCTAATTAATCAAGAATATACCTACGATCGTTATGTACAACGAGGTTGCCTTTTAATGGCAAGATGATATTTATATGTGAAAAGGAAGAATTTCGATACTTTTAAGACGCATGAATAAGACCTGTGTGGAAGTGCTGATACAACATACGGCGGAGTGAGATCTGACTACCGACGGAGTCAATAATAATATGATACAGTTACCGCCGGAGTACCTAACAGGCACGGCGGAGCCGGGGGCGGCTACGGGGGCTGAACCCCCCAATAATTTGAGCAGAAAAAAATAAATAAACACTACACTAAAGTTTTGATAGTTTTCCAGAGAGAATGACAAATGTGATACGGTAAAAGGCCTACTATTATCAGAATGCAGCAGAACGCAGCGTTTTGCATTTGTAAATTCGACAATTTTCTAGGTTGTCCGTCTGTATAAGTCTTATGAAGTTCTCAAAAATAAAACATGAACACTGAACCGAAGGTGTTGGATATCTTAAAGTTTTAAGAAATGGACAGGCCATGCAATCAAAAACATAAAGGTCGGGACTTAGTTCCGGATTGAACAACCTTTTAGCTTAATCCAAAACAAGTAGAAAATAGACTGTACTGTCTAGAAATCACAATTTTAAATCTAGATTTAAGAACATCCCCGACCTACTAGAGACAAGAAAGTTAGTTCCGTTAGTTCACTCTACAAAAGTTCTTCTCAGTCCAAATATTCCGTCAAAATGCAACAGGACACTATTTACTAAATATAAGTATAAAAATCTCAGGGGGGACCATACAAAAGTGATTAATTCCATTTCAAAAACCATTGTACTTTTTGTTGTACATCAGTATAAAAAATAGTTCTCGAAAGTGGGAAATAGCTGTCAAAATGCCAGAACGCGCCATTTCACGTTTAGATTTTCAAAAACAATTCCAGGAACCCTCACAGAAAAGCACAAAAACTAACAAAATACGAGCGATAACTGAGAGATGATTTGCGATTTTATCCATCAGAAATTGGCCCGAATGCGTATCCGGCCGTCTAGAACCCGAGAGCTTCCGGGGTCTAGCCGGCCCCCAGTTTAACTAAAATCAGACCCAATCTAATCACTGTCGTTGGTAGGATCTAACCAAAATCAGACCCAATCTAATCACTGTCGTTGGTAGGGTCTAACCAATTCCTGTAGCGTCGGCCTCCAGTGACCTCAAGTAATTGTAGGACTGCCTTCACTAGCTATGCGCTATTTTTAGTGAGAGGTCATTGGAGACAACTCGACATGATCTTTGCTCAGACCCTACCAACGACAGTGATTAGATTGGGTCTGATTTTAATTAGACTGGGGGCCGGCTAGGCCCCGGGAGCTCTGGGGTTCTAGACGGCTGGAGACGCATTCTGGCCAATTTCCGATGGATAAAATCGCAAATCATCTCTCAGTTATAGCTCGTATTTTGTTAGTTTTTGTGTTGACCTCAGGCCGCTGCCCTGCATATTAACTTTCGTCCAATCAGACACAACCGTGGGTGTTCAGCCGACCGTGACTCCGCCAAAAAAAAGCTTAATTTCGCTCTCTTTCAAAAGTGTTTTGACGTAATTTCTTGTACATTTTTCACAAATATAATTACATGGACTTTTCAGGTAAACCTTTATCTTTCTGGTGAGGGGTAAGTAAATGTTTCATTGGTAATGCAAGAGGGTGAAATCAATCGTCTTTTGTAGACCTATGCTGTCGGTCAAGGCGTTCTCACATTCGTTTAACATGGAGAAGGGATTCACTCTACTACTTTGTTTAAATCGAATTTTGACGTAAAATCATAAATTACATTAATTTGTACCATAGGGAAGGTGATATATTGCAGAAACTTTGTAGGGGTAAATACGTTTGGGGGAACCTATATTTATTCAGATATAGCAGTTTATAATCGGACCTCCCATATCGAACCATGCTAAATTTGGACCGGCTGGAGAGCCGTGAGCCGGGATGTCAGAGCGTGCACAACACACCCGCGTCTGAGTTTCTTGCACACGCCGTGGTGAGTACTAGCTACGATATTTACAATTTCAGATTTATTTCAGTCATTATGTTATTCTTGTCTCGTCACATTGTTCGCATCATCACTGCTTTGATCTTCATCATAGTGTAACGCTAACCTAGTGAGTTGCCACCTATCTTTATTACCTAATTTTTACATAAATCGTGTAGTTTAAACAACTCAATAAACTCAGAAATTGTTATCTATTACGGTACGTCTTGTTCAGAAACGCTTAATGGTGCTCTAAATAAATGCTCTCAAAAGTGTTTGGGGGTTATCCGATACCTAGACTGTATCTGACGGATACACATTCGCAACATTCTCACGGCGTCAGATTGTACACATCATACTGTCAGAAATATCGTTTCATCGACAGTTTAGGGGGTTACAAACTCTGACACAGAGGAGAATGATTCGCCATAGCGACCGGAAAATTACAATGCTGACGGGAACACCTAGGCCAATACACGAGTTGGCACGACGAGGCGTAAATGTCGAGGATAAAATTAGTGATGATCATGGCTATGTCTGCATGGTTAACATATAGTAAAGTGGCCTGATCGTGTACATAGACAAACGCAATTTGAGATTAGATCCTCCGGCGATAATCATATCTCGAGACATGCTCCTCCGGCGGTATTTGTACCATATACGAACATGCATGACCTAGAAAACCCAACATTGACCGAAGTAGATTGAACTATTTGAAACTACAAGCTATCAGCCTGCTGTTAAGGAACTATTCTTCATATATCTATAACTTATTTGGCGGATGATACACAAATAGATGATTTATTAAGCATCTAATCACGGTTATGTTGCAATATAGCTCTTAATGTCAGATAAAATGAATTGTAATTACAAAATAATACAAGGACGAGTTGAAAATTTCACACGAATTGTCCCCTTTTTCGAGTAGTAAATACGAGCATAAACTCGTAAATACGAGAAAACTAAAAAAACAAACTGAAAAATCTGATCTTAGTTAGCTTCTCAAATTTGTAATTTCCCTCCGGCGGAAGTTCACCCTCCGGCGGAAGTTGGAGCAGCCGTTTGGTATGCAGGGTGTGATCTTGTCAGGCGATCGTATGTCGACTGCACTCGGCACGGTCTCGGATAATGTAGGACATTAGTACCTCGAACCCCACTGCTAGGAATACATATTGGCATCCAAGTTGAAAGCAGAGTATTACGCCGAAACTCCGAACAGCGCATGTCAGCTCTATGGGGATCACTGTGAGATGAAAAACCAAGAGAAACACCTCAAATTAGAAGAGATCCTTCGGGGGTAGAATCAAGGTAATATCCATTTCATTTGGATCCATGCGACGGATCACGGTTTACACCGGAGCGGAGCAAATTCTTACATCATTAATGCGCTGTTTAGCTTTGTCGCTGAACGCAAATCAAGGCGCCATGTTCCAATTAATTGTTCCTAAAGTACATGTTGTTATGACAGTCTTTCTGTCATTACAGGTTAGTTAGCAAATAAAACAATGAACCTGTGGTTTGTCACTCAGTAGCCTCTACCCCTACATCGTTGTACTGTTTGGAAGGTCCCCTTTTCAAATCGAGAATTGACCAATCGAAACGTCAGCTTCGCCAATAGACTGCTTTCTTATATTCTCCGAAACTGTGCTAGTGCATTCGACTGCGGTCAGAGGTGTATCGGACCCCTGTTATGAGGATAAGAACAAGATAGTTATGAGTGCCCACTCCTCGCTAAAATGTGCCACATCTTTTAAAGTGAAAAAATACGTAATAAATATATTTTGTATTTGGCCGAGGCCATTCCGAAATAGTGGTTACTTTATGCGACTTTTATGATTACTTTTTCATCTTAAACCTTAGATGTCGACTTCCCACTATATTACAACTATTATCCAGATAGCATACGTTGTTAGAACAACGAGGTTTAACGAAAACGTTGTACGAGGGTCATTTTGCTCGCCTGGCGACGATACCGACCAAATGTAAAACTAATGATAGGAGTAGTAGCGATAACACGGCACAGACCGCATTGACCTACTTTTTTGTTCCCCCGGTGGCGGAGTGTGGCGGAACTTGATCACGTGATGATCACGTGATCAAGGCATGGCGGCTGTGGTGGGTGGGTGGTGGGATGGATGGTGGGTTTAAGATGGCGGGTGTGGGTGGGTGGTGGGATGGATGGTGGGTTTAAGATGGCGGCTGTGGGTGGGTGGTGGGATGGATGGTGGGTTTAAGATGGCGGCTGTGGGTGGGTGGTGGGATGGATGGTGGGTTTAAGATGGCGGCTGTGGGTGGGTGGTGGGATGGATGGTGGGTTTAAGATGGCGGCTGTGGGTGGGTGGTGGGATGGATGGTGGGTTTAAGATGGCGGCTGTGGGTGGGTGGTGGGATGGATGGTGGGTTTAAGATGGCGGCTGTGGGTGGGTGGTGGGATGGATGGTGGGTTTAAGATGGCGGATTGTAGAAAAACGTATAAAAGCAGGCGAATTTTAGGGGTGGGGTGTATTCATTGCACTACCCTGCGGAGCACTCTGACTGACCTGACCTGACCAGCCTGCCTGCCTGCCTGCCTGACCTGACCTGACCTGACCTGACCAGCCAGCCTGCTTGCCTACCCGCTTGTATGAGACGAAAGCATGAGACGTGGAGAAGATTTTCCCTGGCACCCAGCAGTACCTCCGGTTGAAGTCTTGCCTGAAGACGAGCGTGTGAGGGAGACCCGCACTCTTACACCGGACTGCACCCTATTGTTGTATCCCAAACGTGTGGAGCTCATCGATGACGACAGTAGGTGTTGGTGTACGTCTGAACCAGCGCGTGTCTCTTTATCCCCGGAAGGCTGGACTACCTTGAAACGGGTGTTATTGGGTGACCTCGACGGTGATAGCATTCACCTGTGTGACGACGTCTACATTTTCCGCGGTCCCCATTTTGCTCGACTCCTCTGTCTCAAGCAAGGTGGTTTTACTCTGCACCCTGATCTATGGACAGCCTTGGAAAAAGTAATCCCCATGGTCGATGAAGTACTATCTCTATAGGAGCCACATAACCCATCAGAATACTGCGTATCACGGACTACACCCGTAGAGCTAGGCGTGCATGTGTGACCTGGTCTATAAAACACGGCCCTCTGGATCCTACACCTTCATTTCTACGGTTGCAGAGCCATGGCGGAGATCCAGCCCCATGCGACTCGCATTTTACAGTATGCCACCGTGGTGAATTCATTCACGGGTTACCGAGCAGTGGTCCGGTCCATGTTTGCAGATGGCGACGACAACGGGGGACGACGCCAGATCCTGAACGAGTTCACAGAAGCGGTCCTCCACAGAGTGCACTCGATGGAGAGGCGTGCCATCACTCAACACTACTGGACTATGACAGCCATCCTTGATGCTCGGGCTATGGACCACGAGCGCTCACGCCGGAACCAGCACCGGCTGGTTGGCCTCATACTAGTCTGTGCCCTATTGACCCTGGCGCTGTGGTATTGACACTATAAATACCAGGGTCAGACAGAGTGTGTGTCATTCACCGTTTGACATTTGGAGCAAGCATGTCATCCGTCCTACGAGCCATCCTACCCCTTACACCCCAGGTGGGGTTACACGTCTATGAAGATAAAGTCACCCTGGTGGAAGACTGTGGAGCTATTTGCTGGTCGCCCGCTGAGACCGTATCGTATACGGTGACGCTACAGCGTGACGGCTGGACCAAATTTAAACGGGTGTTGAGCGACGAGCTCGACGGACACCTCATCCACATAGACAATGCCATCTACGTATACCGTGGGCCTTTCTTCGCACGTCTGGGCCGCTACCAAGATGCTACGCGAAGCTTCACCCTAGACCCCCATCTGTGGTCAGCCTTGGAGAAAGTGGTGCCTATTGTGGACCAGCTGTTTACACCGGACGAGCGATCATCAGACGAGTTGGCGTGGGCTCGTGCTATTGAGGACGCGCTGGCTGAACCCCATGAACAACAACTACATGAACCCGACGACGACGAGGCCATTGATTACCCGGCTGAACTGAGTCAACCAACACAACGGTGGTAGAAACTTGTTATAAATAAACCATATTCTCCGGGTCCATCATCATTGTGTCACCATGAAGCGCTGGGAGAAGGTGTTGGATAACTTATACTACAGTCCCGACAGTCCGGCGGCCTATAGTGCATTGTCGGCTCTCTATCGAACGGCCAAACCCCAGGGGATACAACGTGCTCAAGTCCGAGATTGGTTAAGAAAACAAGACACCTATACCTTACATCGAGCTGTCCGTCGCCATTTTCTACGGAACCGGGTCATCGTGGGGGGAATAGATGCCCAGTGGCAAGCGGATTTGGTCGATATGAGCGCTTTTGCCAAACACAACGATGGGAATCGGTATATCTTGACGTGCATCGATATCCTATCGAAGTATGCGTGGGTGGTACCCATCCGGACGAAAACAGGGGCGAATCTCATAGCGGCGTTCAAAGACATCTTCAAGACCGGGCGCAAACCTTTGTATTTGCAAACCGACGAAGGCACGGAATTCCTCAACAGA